>CM030184.1:240506-250506 GCA_017639675.1 Aplochiton taeniatus
AAATGTTTTTTGTTCCTTCATTGAGCGGCGTGCTAAATGTTTTGTCCACCACCTTGGTGTCCCCAGCGCTGTGGCTGCACTCCCTCCAATCGACTCCTCTAGTCGGCCCTGCTACCTGCCCTGCTACCTGCCCTACCTGCCCAGCTACCTGCCCTGCTACCTGCCCTACCTGCCCTGCTACCTGCCCTACCTGCCCTGCTACCTGCCCTGATACCAGCCCTGCTACATGTCCTACCTGCCCTGCTACCTCGCCTACATGCCCTGATACCTTCCCTACCTGCCCTGCTACCTGCCCTGAAACCTGCCCTGCAACCTCGCCTACCTGCCCTCCTACCTGCCCTGCTACCTGCCCTGAAACCTGCCCTGCAACCTCGCCTACCTGCCCTCCTACCTGCCCTGCTACCTGCCCTGATACCTGCCCTGCTACCTGCCTGGTCCAGAGCCATGGCTGCAGTGCCGTGGCCCTGCTCCCAAGCAGCTCAGTTCTTCACCGTGCCCCTCGGGGCAACCTGCCCCATTTACAGGGAGTTATAGACTGGATAGGCCATTATTCATATTAGCTGTATCGAGCCACCGCCATATGAGGCCTGAATCCGAAGGCACAGTGATATCCTCCAAAATCCTGGCGGCTTGTGAAATATGAGAGCGCCCTGCGAAGGCTCCTTATCGCCCGCGCTCATCAGGCATGCATTACCAGTTAATTACCCCCCTATTCATCAGGCCCTCTATCAGCACCTGCCCCCCAGATATAAGAGAGGGGCTCATAGGAGGGAGCCACAGAGTCACAGAGTCACAGAGCCACAGAGTCACAGAGTCACAGAGCCACAGAGTCACAGAGCCACAGAGTCACAGAGTCACAGAGTCACAGAGTCACAGAGCCACAGAGTCACAGAGCCACAGAGTCACAGAGCCACAGAGTCACAGAGCCACAGAGTCACAGAGTCACAGAGCCACAGAGTCACAGACCATCGCCTTCCGCGGCGGCGAGAGCCTCCGATCGAGGGGAACTTGTCTTATCGGCTGGGGCCGAGATATTCCAGGGACCAGATGTCTCGTATCGCTACGGCAGTGGCACAGTTGCTGTGTGTTATTACCGGCGATGTCGTCTCCAGAAAGCAGGCGGCCAGGCAATCATCTCACACCCCCGCTCCGTAAAAACACCAAACAGAACGTGTCGAGACTGCCAGGGAGATTAAGAGTAAACAAAGGACGGGGGGGTCTGCTGCGGCAGACACAGCCTCCAGCCTAGGCAGGGGGCCGGAGAGGACTTTAACCAATTAGAGGGAGTCTGTCTGGCAGGGGTCCGTCGCCTCAGTCCCCCCCCACGTGGCCCCTCCTCCTGGTCCGGCCAGGGAAGCGGCCGTCCTTATTTCCTCGCCTGTTTAAGGGACAGTAAACAGCGTGAGGCGTGTACATATTTCATCATCCTCTCCTCCCTCCTCTCTCTCCATCCTCCTATCCTTTCACTGTGACAGGCTGTAGAGGCAGGGGAGGCTGACCATGATCTCCATCTTTGTTCCGCTGGTTTGACTCCTCTTCCCCCTTCCCCGCCTGCTCTTTGCCCTTGCCCCCCCCCCCCCCCACACACACACACACACACACACACTTCCCCTCTCCTCTCCTCTGTTTCATCCAGCGGTCCGTGCACAGTGCACAGGCGGCTGGGGGACAAAGAGCTCTCTGTCAGCAGACCCTTTGCTCTTGAAAGAGCAACATGAAAGGAAAACAGCTAATGAAACATTATGATTGTCAGTTATCTTTTTGTCAAAGTCTCTTTCACATAAGCACTCTAGCAGAGCCTCAGATGATCCTGGCCATGAATATAGATTGCAGTCTATTCCTCAACAGCCTCCATAACATTTCCTTTTAGCCCTCTGAGCTGATGTGAGTGTCTGAACATTGTTCTTGTCAAAACCTAATAGTTCAGTCAATTACTTAAAGCAGGCCTCAGCTGAGGGTGTTCATTGGACCTCAGCACACACGCACACCCATACACACACACACACACACACCCATACACACACACACACATCCATACACACACACACACACACACACCCATACACACACACACACACACACACACACACACCCATACACACACGCACACCCATACACACACACACACACACCCATACACACACACACACACACACCCATACACACACACACACACATCCATACACACGCACACACACACACACACACACACACACACACATACACACACACACACACCCATACACACACACACCCTTACACACACGCACACCCATACACTTACAGTATACACACCCATACACACACACACACACACACAGACACACCCATACACACACGCACACCCATACACACACGCACACCCATACACACATGCACAGCCATACACACACGCACAGCCTCACACAATGTCATGCTTTCCATTTCATGTCTAATATTTCTACATGCTCCTCCGACAACTTCGTTGACAAGGAAGATTAGTGACAAATGCCATAGTGGCTTAGAACAATCCTTCAACCGTGCACCTGCCCAACCATCCACCCATGCCTCACTACTTTACATCTATCAATCCATCCATCTCTGCATCCATCAAGTGCTGGAGATTATTCAGGCTTGACACACAGCCGTCCCACATCCCCGCGGCGGGCAACAGTTTTCTGGAATAATCAAGCTGTTTGCTTGAATAAGAGATGAGCCTACCGTGCCGACAGGTTGAAGACCTGCAGGGAATCCCCACTGGTGATGCGGTAGGTGATGGGGTCGTTCTCTCGGTCGGTGGCCTGTGGAAACAGAGGCCAGGGCAAAGGTCAGGGACCAGCATGGGCACAACGGTTAGTGTGTGTTACAATATGTGTTCGCATGTTGGTTTGTGTATGTGTGAGTGACTGTAAATGTGGGTGTATGCAGGCGTGTGTGTGTGAAAGCAGGCATGTGTGTGTGTGTGTGTGTGTGTGAAAGCAGGCATGTGTGTGTGTGTGTGTCTGTGTGTGTGCGTGTGTGTGTCTGACCTGCACGTTGAGCAGGATGGCTCCTATCCTCATGGCCTCGCTGACCTCCAGGTTGTAGGAGAGGAGGGGGAAGCGAGGGGGGCTCTGGTTGTTAGGGGGCAGCACCTCGATGTACACCGTGGTGATGGAGGTCCTGGAGGAGCAAGCACAATGTCCTCATTGTCATCATCATCATCATCATCATCGTCATCGTCATCTTCATCTTCACCATCCTCATCATCATCATCATCATCACCATCATCATAATCATCCTCATCATCATCATCACCATCATCATCATCATCATCCATCCCCATCATCATCACCATCGTCATCGTCATCATCATCATCATCACCATCATCATCATCGTCATCATCATCATCATCTTCATCATCATCCTCATCCTCATCATCATTATCTTCATCTTCATCATCACCATCATCTACATCTTCATCATCACCATCATCATCATCGTCATCTTCATCATCATCACCATTATCTTCATCATCATCATCATCACCACCATCATCATCTTCATCATCATCATCATTATCTTCATCATCATCATCATCACCACCATCATCATCATCATCACCATCATCGTCATCTTCATCATCATCATCGTCATCTTCATCATCATCATCATCATTGTTATCGCCATTATTGCAATTCTCCTCAGTAGTATCTTAGCAACATTGACTATCCTCCTGTATGATTGCTTATAGAGTTTATAGCCAAGTCACCTCCGGCATCAACATGAGCTCAAATATTATTGCAAGACAGCATCGATCCAATTTATGAACTGAGTCTACGGTTCGCTTACGGAAATGTTAATCCGCCAACTAGCGCAGGAAAACCTTCTCTCTTCCTGCACTGATCCTCTTTGTCAGTGTAGCCCCAGATGCCCACCCAACAGGGAGAAAGAAGCTCTTCTTTGCTGGCAGTAAACTCCGGGTGTGCGAGGCCCCCCTGAGTTTGGTAGCTCCAATTGATTTGTACATCCGTGTGCAGTTACACGGTTGGGGAGCTGTCTGTTGGAAAACTTCCCTCTTTGTTGTAAAAGCCTAAACTGCTGAAAGGATTTAGAGCACCACTGTTTCTTTTTTTGTTGTACAAAAACGACCATTTGTCGCACTACAGGATCCAACATCAGGACACTATTGACAGAAGCTGCAGGCCATGTTGATTGTATAAATGAACAGCTTGCTGGCAGTGTTTTGTGACCAGAAAGCAGGGAAGCAAAGTAGCTATGAAAGTTGACAGAACAATCAGTTTGCCTTTAGTCTCCTGACTCGTCACACTATTGCAGACCAAACCAGTCTCAAGCCATTCACGGGCTAATAGCAGAATCAATCAGTGCACACATTCAATTACGGATACAGACACATAAAACAATTCACCAGCCAGATAATAAACAATGGTTGAACAAAATGACTAAACAGCATGCATAAAAGTCTCCTGATAAAAATGAGTTGGAGCAGGCGCTATGACTTCTCTCTAATAAAAGGCAGCATGGATGGCCGACAGGCCTCTGAATCATTTAGGCAAATGAAGCAGGAGTCCTTAAGGATCCATCCAGAGCAGCTCACCAGGGTGAGGGGAAAAGACACCCACCTCCTCTGGTTTTCCGGGGCGTTGTCAGAGGCCCGGACCGTCAGGGCGTAAGAGCGGCCCACCGTCAGGCTCACCCCTGGTGCCACGGCGATGCGTCCGGTGCGGTTGCTGATGACAAAGTCCCCCATGGCGCCGGCCAGGATGGTGTAGGTCACCAGGCCGTTCAGACCCTCGTCTGCATCACTCGCCGACAGCTGAGGAAGAGGCAGGGCCACAGGGAACACTTTAGACCGGCTGTAAAATCTTTCATTCCAGGGAGAAGTAGATAGAGGGATAAAAGAGGGGCATAAAAGACTGAGAGAGAGAGTAAGGGATCATTATGTGTGTGTGTGTGTGTGTGTGTGTGTGTGTGTGTATGTGTGTGTGTGTGTGTGCGTGTGCATGTGCGTGTGCGTGTGCAACAAAGCTAGAGAGAGAGAACGAGAGAGTGAGAAGTGGAGTTGTAGGAGGAGAAAGTGATGTGAATAACTGAGCATAAATCCAGTGTTACCAGGTTCAGTCGGAGCCCAGACAGACACTCTGAACCGGTATCATGGACAGGCTTATCGAGGCAGTCATGCAGTAAATATAACTTAGTAGGGGGCAAACAGTGAGCCAGCCGGGCCCACCTGCCAATGTGATGGTAGGGCAAAGCACTGGAATCTATTTCAGTGCACCGCCGCTATTCAACTTCAATGTAGGGCCAATGTTTGGAGCACAAACACAAAATAGTTGACATTTTGTTGACTGAACTCATGCTGTGTGCTCAGCACAGAGCTATTGACCTTTTCCAAAGGTTAACTTTAACAACGGCTTTCCCGTTCCTAAATATTGATGCAAAGCAAGCGACCTTTTGATTATGTAAGTTTGAATATTTAATTGCCTACGAATGTGAGCCAAACTTTTTTTCAGCTGCCATGCGAATATGGGAAGTATATCAATTATAAAAAGTCGCTTCAGATGTCACACCTATCAGATTGCGCTCGTTTGATCTTCAGACAAAATTCCCCGTCTCAGATCTGTCCCAATGCTGCGTTATCAACATATTCACACAGACACCCTTTTCCCCCTGGCCAATTTATTTGGGCACCCCACGGTTTGAAAGGCGGAGACCCTGCCCAGAAAAACTAGCATGGAATCTCGAAGGTCTCCTGGCTGCTAATCGAGGGTACCCAGCTCAGGGTCCTGAAGAGTGCGACATGAAACGCTCCAACATCAAATAAACATTGGCGTGCTAGGATTAGGTGTAACGCCAGTCTCAGGGAGACCATTGATGAATCCCAACTGTTGTCCCAGCGGAGTGGATTAGCTGCAGCCATGATGCCGGCTGATCCATAGGCCAGGCTACTGTTTTCGAGTTTGGACCACTTAAACAAATAGCTGGTCTCTGGGTCTTAACGGATGATCAAGGGAAGCCCTTGGTTCTGGGAGCCTGATTTTCAACCCGATGCACTGCTGTGTCTCTGGTGGAGCCCCAGGAGAGGGGATGTGTTTGTGAGAGGGAGGATGACAGGGGGAGAGAGAGAGAGAGAGAGAGAGAGAGAGAGAGAGAGAGAGAGAGAGAGAGAGAGAGAGAGAGAGAGAGAGAGAGAGAGAGAGAGAGAGAGAGAGAGAGAGAGAGAGAGAGAGCGAGCGAGAGAGAGAGAGAGAGAGAGAGAGAGAGAGAGAGAGAGAGAGAGAGCAAGAGAGAAAGAGAGACGATTGTGAAAGAGCGGGGGGGGGAAACTAAACTAAAAACAGAGAAAGACCAGACATAATCAGATACAGCGATAGAAGGAGAGAGAGAGAGAAGTAGGGAAAGGGGTGGGCAGAGACAGAGAACTCTGTGGTAGAGACAGAGAAAGAGAGACCAGCAGCAAAACTGGGCCGACCGAGGTAAAGACTGATAAACCTGCAGTACAGTCTATCATGGCTGCATGTTAGTGTAATGGTACCTGCAGTACAGTCTTTCATAGCTGTATGTTAGTGTAATGGTACCTGCAGTACAGTCTTTCATAGCTGTATGTTAGTGTAATGGTACCTGCAGTACAGTCTATCATAGCTGTATGTTAGTGTAATGGTACCTGCAGTACAGTCTATCATGGCTGCATGTTAGTGTAATGGTACCTGCAGTACAGTCTTTCATAGCTGTATGTTAGTGTAATGGTACCTGCAGTACAGTCTTTCATAGCTGTATGTTAGTGTAATGGTACCTGCAGTACAGTCTTTCATAGCTGTATGTTAGTGTAATGGTACCTGCAGTACAGTCTATCATAGCTGTATGTTAGTGTAATGGTACCTGCAGTACAGTCTCCCCAGGATGTATGTTAGTGTAATGGTACCTGCAGTACAGTCTCCCCAGGATGTATGTTAGTGTAATGGTACCTGCAGTACAGTCTTTCATAGCTGTATGTTAGTGTAATGGTACCTGCAGTACAGTCTCCCCAGGATGTATGTTAGTGTAATGGTACCTGCAGTACAGTCTCCCCAGGCTGTATGTTAGTGTAATGGTACCTGCAGTACAGTCTCCCCAGGCTGTATGTTAGTGTAATGGTACCTGCAGTACAGTCTCCCCAGGCTGTATGTTAGTGTAATGGTACCTGCAGTACAGTCTCCCCAGGCTGTATGTCAGTGTAATGGTACCTGCAGTACAGTCTCCCCAGGCTGTATGTTATTGTAATGGTACCTGCAGTACAGTCTCCCCAGGCTGTATGTTAGTGTAATGGTACCTGCAGTACAGTCTCCCCAGGCTGTATGTCAGTGTAATGGTACCTGCAGTACAGTCTCCCCAGGCTGTATGTTAGTGTAATGGTACCTGCAGTACAGTCTCCCCAGGCTGCATGTCAGTAAAGACATCCACGGTGTAGGAGACGTCACCAAAGGTGGGCGTGTTGTCGTTGGCATCGATGACCAGGATGTTGACCGTCACAGGGCTGCTCATCTGAACCCCGTCTGAAGACACCATCTTTAATGACAGCAACATTAATACTCGTAAAGATTATAGATTAGATTGGTGCAGCACTAATCATAGATATTAGACATGTTAATAAAACATCCATATCCTTAAACCTTCAGATTAGCTTCATCCACCTGTGATTTATATGATATTAGACATGTTAATAAAACATCCATATCCTTAAACCTTCAGATTATCTTCATCCACCTGTGATTTATATGATATTAGACATGTTAATAAAACATCCATATCCTTAAACCTTCAGATTAGCTTCATCCACCTGTGATTTATATGCGTCCCCATGGCCGTCATTGATACATCTTTGCATCCGGCAACACACAATACACTCTCCCTAACCCAGGCTGACACGTTTTGAAAGTAGGCTTTCTCACTAAGCAGAGAAGAGAAAGGTTCTGCCTCCATAGAAGTGTGCACACTGAGCTAGCTCTCAGCCTCCCTCTCATTGGGTGGCTGTTGACTCACCAGTCTGGCTAAAAGGAACAAGGGATTAGTAAATGACGAGTGTGAAAAAGGGAAAAAATAAAACTCCATAGAAGGGCCATTGGGGAAAAGACCCTTTCCCTGAAACCTAGGCCGTGCTTCCAATTGGCAGTGACATCTAATATGGCAGTGTCTTTAGGACGGAGAGCTACTCTATAGGCGTCAGAAGACTCTCTGCCTGGGCGTCAGCGACAGAGTGAGACACATACACACACACACACACACACGCACGTACACATACACACACACACACACACACACAGACACACACACACACACACACAAGGGTACACACACACACACACACACACACACACACACACACACACTCCAGAGAGCCCTTCCAACTTTAATGTGGAACTCCCTGGGACCACCGATGTTCCGATTCTTTCCCCCATGGCTCTGTGACAGATGTCTCACTATTCCTCGGGAGATAAAGCAAACATTGTATGTAAACACACTGAGATGCACTGAGTAGTACTGTAGGACTGTATATGTATGTATAACTGTATATGGCCACGCACATATATAACTGTATATGTAATCTTTCACCCTCAAATAGACAATAAGAGTCCACAAGCAACCAAATCTACAAACAAGGTGGTGGAGGTGGTGCAGCTAACGATGTGTGGGTCTCGTCAGCATATATATGCATCTATGTGTACATATATATATATATATATGCATCTATGTGTACATATATATATATATGCATCTATGTGTACATATATATATATATATATATGCATCTATGTGTACATATATATATATATATATGCATCTATGTGTACATATATATATATATATATATGCATCTATGTGTACATATATATATATATATGCATCTATGTGTACATATATATATATATATGCATCTATGTGTACATATATATATATATATATGCATCTATGTGTACATATATATATATATATATGCATCTATGTGTACATATATATATATATATATATGCATCTATGTGTACATATATATATATATATATGCATCTATGTGTACATATATATATATATATATGCATCTATGTGTACATATATATATATATATATGCATCTATGTGTACATATATATATATATGCATCTATGTGTACATATATATATATATGCATCTATGTGTACATATATATATATATACATGCATCTATGTGTACATATATATATATATATATATGCATCTATGTGTACATATATATATATATATGCATCTATGTGTACATATATATATATATATATATGCATCTATGTGTACATATATATATATATATGCATCTATGTGTACATATATATATATATATATGCATCTATGTGTACATATATATATATATATATGCATCTATGTGTACATATATATATATATATATGCATCTATGTGTACATATATATATATATATATATATGCATCTATGTGTACATATATATATATATATATGCATCTATGTGTACATATATATATATATATATGCATCTATGTGTACATATATATATATATGCATCTATGTGTACATATATATATATATATATATATGCATCTATGTGTACATATATATATATATATGCATCTATGTGTACATATATATATATATATATGCATCTATGTGTACATATATATATATATATGCATCTAAATCTACAAACAAGGTGGTGGAGGTGGTGCAGCTAAAGGTGTGGCGAATCCCACAAGCTCGCCTTTAACGTCCACTAAACAAGGGAGACAGTGACTGATCTCAGCGGGGCGGCTGGCACCATCATACTCTGTGGACCATAGATGGCCCCGCTGTGGAGAGGGTCTTTAACATCAAGTTCCTGGGAGTGCACCTGGCGGATGACCTGACCTCAACCATTAACACCTCAGCTATCGTCTAAAAGGCCTGGCAGCAGCTCTATCCCCAGCGGAGGTTTAAAAGTCTCCCTGCACCAGCCCTCACCACTTTCCATAGGGCGCCATTGAAAGCATTCTAACCAATGGC
>CM030184.1:255506-270506 GCA_017639675.1 Aplochiton taeniatus
TAGAGGCCGAGCCATTCCAGTGATGCTGTAAAGGAACAGGCCGGGGAGATGTTTATATAGAGGCCGAGCCATTCCAGTGATGCTGTAAAGGAACAGGCCGGGGAGATGTTTATATAGAGGCCGAGCCATTCCAGTGATGCTGTAAAGGAACAGGCCGGGGAGATGTTTATATAGAGGCCGAGCCATTCCTGTGATGCTGTAAAGGAACAGGCCGGGGAGATGTTTATATAGAGGCCGAGCCATTCCAGTGATGCTGTAAAGGAACAGGCCGGGGAGATGTTTATATAGAGGCCGAGCCATTCCAGTGATGCTGTAAAGGAACAGGCCGGGGAGATGTTTATATAGAGGCCGAGCCATTCCAGTGATGCTATAAAGGAACAGGCCGGGGAGATGTTTATATAGAGGCCGAGCCATTCCAGTGATGCTGTAAAGGAACAGGCCGGGGAGATGTTTATATAGAGGCCGAGCCATTCCAGTGATGCTGTAAAGGAACAGACCGGGGAGATGTTTATATAGAGGCCGAGCCATTCCAGTGATGCTGTAAAGGAACAGGCCGGGGAGATGTTTATATAGAGGCCGAGCCATTCCAGTGATGCTGTTCTGATTGAGGGGGGGGACAGAAAACATCACTGTTGACCCCCACACTTAGTTTGAACAAGGACAGAGTGATATGACCCAACGGCGGCTGACTCCATATCAACAATTATGGAGCTCTGGCCAAATAAACAAACTTTTAACAGCCTGCACTTGGCCAAAATATTCTATGGTTTTCTGACTCGTGCCATTCTAAAAGCCTTGCAGAGTGTAAACAAATCCACATCATCACCCAGACGCCTGTGCTGGCCTGGGAGTCCAAGGGGGTTATTAGGCTGACTCATGTCCCCTGCTGCTTGGTACACATCAGCTCTGCTTTGCCTATTGATTCTGCTATCTGTGTTAGACTTTGATGTCTTCATTTGTCCCCGATCTCAGAATAGTGGGGGAGAGAGAGAGAGAGAGAGAGAGAGGGGGGGGGGGGGGGGTTGGAGAGTGAGAGGGACAGCGAGGGAACAACAAGGATTGCGAGTTGAAAGGAGGCTTCTCTCTGGGGGAGTTTTATTGCAGTGTGTGTGGAAATGCATAATATAATCTAGTCATCAACAGGAAGAGAGAAAACCCAAACAAGGGAAGGGTTGTTGCTGTTGTGCCTATAGACGTCCTTTTGTGAGGTACCATAACACCTGAACGGATGACTTCACCCATTCAAATGCAGTTGGAACTCCATCTTGTCAGGGCCTGTTTGAAACCCTTCTGCGTTTGAGGTGTCACCGCCTCTGTGACAGGACCCGGCACACAGAAACTCGGGAACAAACACACAAACACATGCGAAAACAACCCCCGTCCACCCCCCTTGACACACGCACAGACACACTCTGTATCTATCATATTTTAACCACATCAACAGCGCTGTTTAATAAAATATCACACAAACACAGACAGCACACAGAGTGAGATACACAGTATTGGTGACAGAAAGAATTATTTCAAAAACAAGATTATTCCTGTGAGTAAAATCAACACTTAAGAAAACTAAACAACCCCACACCATAATTGCATGCCTCTACACGGTATGACGAATTAGAGAAACACACAGTTAAGGAAGTCTAAAAGCTCCACTGCTAGCTGGTTGTCAAAGCACCCAGACCAGCCCATTACCTACAGGGGTAGCACCAGGGGCCAGCTACAACAGAGAGACAGAACAGCAGCAACATGAAACACGGACACATGAATCTTTTACAGCCACCCTCCAACATGTGCTTACTTGAAGATCTAACAAAGTACCAATTTACTCCTTAATAGCAAGTTTTCTGTGACACTCCACGGGTTAGAGTCAGCTGTTTGTCAGTGTGGACAGTGAACAGTTTGAATTGGTATGTGTGATTGCATGTGTTTGTGGCTGTGTTTACACATGTCAACTCGTCTATGTGTTTGTGTGTCAAAGGGCTACCTCCTCAATATCATTGTCCAGTGCGATGATTGCCAGGGGGGAGGTTAGGTTGGCACTGGCTGAGATGGTGGTGCCCACTGGGGCCGACTCGCTGACGTAGCCCTGGTAGGCGGCAAACTGGAAATACGGAGCCTGGTTGTTCAAATCCAGAATCTCAATGATGAGGTCAGCATAAGCTGGAAGGGGGTGCCCGTTGTCCTGCTCAGCCTGAGGGACAAGAGAAGAAGCGTTTAAGAAGTCTTTAATCCAATTGAGGACATTAGACAGGTTTAAGTAGTATGCATCTTTGTTTTGTATGAATACAATAGCACGCTTTAACTGTATGCAAGGCATTGAGTGAAACTACATTTTCTATTAGAAAACCAGTAAGTAAACCTTATTTATATAGCATTTTTCAAAACAGTGGTTACAAAGTGCTTTAGAGATGATAAAAGAAATGCAAATCTAAACAGCGTAAAACCAAAAAAATATACAAACCAACAAAATAAAAGCAATTATGAGGAGGATCTTGAACTGAGTTCTGAAGTCAGGGTAAAAAAATCGGGGTCATATGCTCTCGTCTTTTAGTTTTTGTCAGAAGCCTGGCTGCCACGTTCTGAACCGGTTGAAGTTGTGTGATTGTAGATTCGCATAAACAAGAAAATATAGGGTTACAGTAGTCCAGGCTTGAAAGGATAAGAGCATGATTTGTTCATGATGTTGTTAGGCAACGCAGAGCTGTGTTGGGCAATATTTCGGAGTTGTAAAAAACAAGATTGAATCAATTCCTTACCATCATAGAACATTTTTTGATTCTGATCAAACTCAACAACGAAGATGGTTTTATATTCTCTGCTAAATGCCTGAGGTAAAGACTGATACTGTTTGAAACTTGATCATGGCGATTTACTAATATTTCTGTTTTATCCGTATTTAGCCATAAAAAATTCTGTGACACCCAATCTTTGATAGCAGTAAGGCAACTTATAAGATTCTCCAAATATTTGCACTTGTCAGATTTAAATTATATATACAGCTGGGCGTCATCTGCACAACAGTGATAGGCAACGATCTTAAATTGACGGATGATATGGCCAAGAGGTAGCATATAAAGACTGAACAAAATGGGTCCAAGGATAGAACCTTGTGGGTCCCCACACGACATATGAGCCGAAGATGAGACAAAATCATCAATAGACACTGAAAGATCTGTCCGTAAGGTATGACCAGAACCAATTGAGGACAATTCCATCTATCTGTTCTTTATTCCATCCAACAAGATTGTATGATCGATAGTGTCAAAGGTAGCAGGCAAGTCTAACAACACTAAAATGTAGTTTGGAAAGTATTTTCTCCAACAATGATTTCTCCTCAGTAACAACTTAAATACACAAAAAACAACCAAATAGGGGGACTTGAAGTTCTATGTAAGCTACATTGGCGCAAAGGCCTCCAGTGGTTCCTGTGACATCATAACACTTGGACAGACTTATAGGGGCATCGTTTTGACAAAAATTCATAGTTTCAATTACATAAAGGCTGCATTGAACAAATATAATTAGCGGTCCACGCAGGATTAGGCTTCAGTAATTGGTGGCACATTTAGCACAAATGCCATAATCTGTTGGGGATAGACAGCAATTAGGGAGTCTAGCTGCTTTGAGAAACAGTCAGGGAGTCTAGCTGCTTTGAGGAACAAGCCAGAGGTGGAAAAGGCGTTTCTTTGCCACTGAATAAACGTGACCACTAGGCAAAACAGCTGCGTCTAATTAACAAGAAAGCTGATTAGCAGTGTCTATTCTAATCGTTGTTGAATATGAAATAATTATCAGTAGCATATCAACCTAATACAGGCCTACTTTCAACACATGAGCCCCATCTTATAGGAACCCAGGAATGTCCTGACCCGAGTCCAATCTCATGAAGATCTTTCAGAAATAGATCCCTCAGCCACCGAGCCGTAATGATAGGACACACAGCAATCACAGCCATTATTGAAAGGTCAAGATCGCCGCTTACTAAAGATAGTCATCAAATGTGAGGCTGAGTCCCTCCCCAGGTATTGGCGCATGACCTGAACTAAAGATCCGAACATAACTGACATTTACACAATGCCAACATGACCAGATTTACCATGTGGAAAGAATATTAGGAAAAATTGGTGGAATATGATTATCTTATTCCAATAGATGAGGTGCAGGCCCAGTGTTTGTAAAGCTGAAACGCAAATACTGTGAGAAAATGCATGAAGTGATACATTGACTTGATGATGCTTGTGTTTGTGTAATGGCCTGAGCCAACTTGCACACCATACCAAGCGTTGTCACGTACACACTGAACCATGTGCATGTGTCCTTTTCCAGCGCAGTCGATCAACAAAATAACAGCATAAGAAAGGGGCACGTTCCACACTAGATCCATATGCACTCGCTTCTGAAATGATTTCCCCCTCACAGATGAACAACCCTTTGTGACCGAGTCGTGTTCTTACCACACTACCACGTGCCAACTTACTGGCTTTACCGGGGTTACGTTGCCGAGCAACGTCTGCACGCTGAGGACAAGGCTACCCAGGGAGCGTAACCAAAGCAGGTCGAGAGTTTCCCTTTGTAGTTTATCTCCCCTGTGTTCCCTCCAACGGCAGGCCATGCATACTTACGACACAGCCGACTTCCTCCCCCCACCGCCCCTGACCGCCCCTGTCTCCTGAAGCCTCCTCTTCCACTCTCGACAGCCTACCTCATCTCTTATGGATGGCATGGGACCTTACTTCTAGCCAGACAGTCAGCCAGCCAGCCAATCAGCTAGCCTACCGGCCACCCAGCCAGGCAGCCAGCCAAGAAGCCAGTCCAAGATGGAATTTGCTCTCACAGACAAGACACCTGGGTGGGAAAAGGCTTTCAGAGACCGCAAGGAGTGAGACGGGGGAATAGGGAGGGCTGGAGATGACGAGAGAGTGGAGGAAATGATAGAGAGAGAGAGATAAATGGAGGGAAAGAGGGAGGATGAAGAGTGTTCCCCGGTGGCTGGGCTATTTAGCGGTGTCCCTGTTTCTGGGAGGCAGTGCTAAATGACCTGTGTTCACCTGCCTGAGCACCAGGGCCTGCAGGAAACGCCCTGCCACCCAACGTCTCGGCCTATCACTCACTCTTCATTGTGCCACCCCGACTCAATCTATTCCCCTCGCTCTTCTTCCCTCCTCTTATTCATTCTCTCCATCCACCTTGTGAAAAATGGCTTTACACACTCCATCTTTATTTGCAATTCCTTTTCTTTCTCTTTCTCGCTTTCTCCCCCTCCATCTCTCCATCTGAGCACCTCCCATTTGCTTTAATCTTTGTCAATCTTTCACACTCATTTTCTGCCTCTAGTTTCTAGCCCGTTCATCTTCCAGAAAGGATGTTACTAAGATGTTATTATGAGTCCAAACTGATGTGTTTCCAGTTGTGTCAAGGGATGCTGAAAGAGTCTGAAAACCTTTTTTTCCACATAC
This sequence comes from Aplochiton taeniatus, assembly GCA_017639675.1. Classification (NCBI taxonomy): domain Eukaryota; kingdom Metazoa; phylum Chordata; class Actinopteri; order Galaxiiformes; family Galaxiidae; genus Aplochiton; species Aplochiton taeniatus. Next base: position 260,966 of record CM030184.1, read on the forward strand.
ACCCACCCTGACTGCTGGCTCTTTTGTATGTATGGCTGTGAGTAAGAGCTCAAGCTTCTCTCCCAGCATTAAGTATGTTCCCCAACGTGCTGCAGTGTATCAAGGCACTCTCCAGATAGCAGCCTCTAATTCTCTCCCCGTCCCGCCCTACTGATACCTCCAGCAACAGTTTGCCTCTCTCAGTGAGTCAGCTAGATAAGGCTGCTATCTCTCTCTCTGCATACTTCCTCTCCTTCTCCCGTCCTCTCTGTTTCTCCTTCTCCTACCCTCTCTGTTTCTCCTTCTATCCTCTCTGTTTCTCCTTCTCCTATCCTCTCTGTTTCTCCTTCTATCCTCTCTGTTTCTCCTTCTCCTATCCTCTCTGTTTCTCCTTCTACCCTCTCTGTTTCTCCTTCTCCTATCCTCTCTGTTTCTCCTTCTATCCTCTCTGTTTCTCCTTCTCCTACCCTCTCTGTTTCTCCTTCTATCCTCTCTGTTTCTCCTTCTCCTACCCTCTCTGTTTCTCCTTCTATCCTCTCTGTTTCTCCTTCTCCTACCCTCTCTGTTTCTCCTTCTATCCTCTCTGTTTCTCCTTCTATCCTCTCTGTTTCTCCTTCTATCCTCTCTGTGTCTCCTTCTCCTATCCTCTCTGTTTCTCCTTCTATCCTCTCTGTTTCTCCTTCTATCCTCTCTGTTTCTCCTTCTACCCTCTCTGTTTCTCCTTCTATCCTCTCTGTTTCTCCTTCTCCTACCCTCTCTGTTTCTCCTTCTCCTACCCTCTCTGTTTCTCCTTTGCCTGCACCCCCCCCTCCACCCCACCCCCCCTCTCTGTCTACCTGTGCTCTATGCACAGCCCTGCTAGCGACATGCAAACTGCTCTTCACAGAGTTGGCTCTGGCTGTTGCTTCCCTCCCCCTGGCTCTCGCCTCTCCTCGGTAAGCAGCAGCCCACAGCTCAGGGGCCGCTCTCTGACACGACGCAGGTATCTGAGAGGCGGAGGGCTCAGGTGGGTGGATGAGTGGCTGATGTGGCTGTGAGCCAGGCATCCCTCCCTCCCTCCCTCCCTCCCTCCTTCCTTCCCTCCCTCCCTCCCTCACCCAGTCAGGTAATCCCTACCTCCACCCACCCTGCCTCTCATTGGGATTCACGAGAGACCGGCTGCTCTCTCCTGCTCCAGCCAAGTCTATAAATCATGCCATCCTTTCCACCAGGCACTCAAAGCGCTCATGGTAAAGAATCCAGCCTCTCATGACTGCTGGGCGATGGTGGTTTGTTCTGGTGGATCCAAAGGTAAACAGACAGTTTGGGAAACAACAACAGGGGCCAGATGTTGCAGCCGTGTGTGTGCCACGCTCTGGAAAAGCACTAGAAACAGGATAACATGGCATAGACATACACTGTATACATCCTTTCCATTGAGTGGAAGAGCCCTACCTTGATGATGAGGGTGAACATGCTGTAAAGGTCTCTACTGACAGGCTTCAGCAGACGCAGCTCTGCCGTGGTCTTGTTCAGAGAGAAGTACTCTGGGTATGCCGCAGGCTGACCTGAAATATACAACAAACACACAGGCCAGCTAACACCTCCATCTATTTACTCTGTAAAACGGACAACTTTACCACGCAAACAATCACATAAGCAGTTTTCAAGTGAACGGGGAGCCATAAATACAGACTGAACGAAGACGGCCTATTTACAGAAAAGGAACTATATGTACATCTGTCCACCTGGCGGAGGGGTCAAATAATAATGAATGCCTGTCTCGGCTAATTGCCTCCTGTCTTGTGTGCCTGGTGGGATAATGATAGTGTCAATTCTAAAAGAGGTCCTCCATTGGCAGAGCTGGGGCTAACCAGCCATGTGGCTGACCTACCGATGAGGATGTCCTCCATTGGCAGAGCGGGGGCTAACCAGCCATGTGGCTGACCTACCGATGAGGATGTCCTCCATTGGCAGAGCGGGGGCTAACCAGCCATGTGGCTGACCTACCGATGAGGAGGTCCTCCATTGGCAGAGCGGGGGCTAACCAGCCATGTGGCTGACCTACCGATGAGGATGTCCTGCAGTGGTAGAGCGGGGGCTAACCAGCCATGTGGCTGACCTACCGATGAGGATGTCCTCCTTTGGCAGAGCGGGGGCTAACCAGCCATGTGGCTGACCTACCGATGAGGATGTCCTCCATTGGCAGAGCGGGGGCTAACCAGCCATGTGGCTGACCTACCGATGAGGATGTCCTCCATTGGCAGAGCGGGGGCTAACCAGCCATGTGGCTGACCTACCGATGAGGAGGTCCTCCATTGGCAGAGCGGGGGCTAACCAGCCATGTGGCTGACCTACCGATGAGGATGTCCTCCATTGGCAGAGCGGGGGCTAACCAGCCATGTGGCTGACCTACCGATGAGGATGTCCTGCAGTGGCAGAGCGGGGGCTAACCAGCCATGTGGCTGACCTACCGATGAGGATGTAATAGAAGATGCCGGGTCGGTCGGAGGGGGGCTGGATGTTCCTGTCCATGTCCACTGCTCGGATGGCAGGGGTCACGTTCAGAGGGTTCACTTTCATCTGGAGATGGAAGAATCCCACATCAACACAGACATCAGACTACAGTGATCCTTCTCATTCAGTCTCAGCTGCTTTGAACAACGGAGTAAATGCTGATTTCATGCATCAGCAAACAGCGGCTTGGGATTCTTTCCTTTCCTTTCTGAGTCTCAAGTACGGTTTTGAATTAGGCCCCAAGCTCTGTTTCTTCACTGATTTGAATTAGGCCCCAAGCTCTGTTTCTTCACTGTTTTGAATTAGGCCCCGAGCTCTGTTTCTTCCAACATTCGGTAAAACAAAGCAGAGATCGGCTCTTGTCAAATTCATTGAGAGGAATCCGTTAACTACCTCAGTGTCTAATCAGTCACAATCCAAGTAGCTGTAGACTTCAGAAAGTCACCAACACAATTAGCTGATAAGCCAGCTCTATCAGCTCTCCTCCTCTTCGGCAGGCTTTCAAATATGCCTAATGGAACCATACATCAGGCCTAATCTGTTTGTTGTGCTGTAGGCTTCTCCTTGCTCATACACATTCCCTGCTAATAGGCATCATCAGTGCTAATTAGCTAACACTTCCCTAGCGAACTCGCATATGGCTAATACCGTAAAAGGAGAATCTGCATGGTCTTTTTTTTCTTCTCAAAGTCTCCTTCCCTAGCGTCAACCTCCTTGATATAGCTAATAGAGAGAAGGGGCTATGTTGAGGGGGGGTTGTGCGCTGTTTCTTTGGTGCTGGCAGGCACATGGCTAAGAGCTCTGCTGGCAGGAGGAAGCCCTCCCTCTGGGCTGCATTTAGATCCCCTGGCTACACAGTGATCCTCCCGCTCCACCCTCCCTCACATTTACAATGTCTGGAGGTGCGCTAAATCAAATCCCCCTTGCTCTGCACCATGATGATTAGCTTTAATACCCTATTCTAGCAGCCATTACAGGGAGAGACTCCAGAACTGGCACGATATCTCCCCAGGGCCTAAATAAATACAGATCAACGTAATAATGCTTGTCTTTCCATTGTGATTAACTACAATACACTCATCAATTACAGGAAGACAAATCCCTCCATGGGCGAGCACATAATGGTATTATTGCTCATTCAGTCTAAAGGGTAAGATAATCATTGTAGTGTTGTCCCAATTTAAAAATCCTTAAGAGACGGTAATCGTATTTTTTTTTTTAAATAAGGCCAGGCTAGGAGCATCTTTGAAAGTTTAGTGTATAGAAGGCGACAAGGTGACAAGGTTGTATCTGGTATTTATCATCATCATCATCATCTTCGGCCGCTTATCCGATCGGGTCGCGGAGGTAGTAGTTCCAGCAGAGAGCCCCATCCTTCCCTTTCCCGGGCCACATCCGCCAGCTCTGACTGGGGGATTCCAAGGCGCTCCTCGACCAGCATGGAGATATAATCCCTCCACCTGGTCCTTGGTCTGCCCTGTGATCTCCACCCAGCTGGACGTGCCTGGAACAGCTCCCTAGGGAGGCGGCCAGGTGGCATCCTAACTAGATGCCCGAACCACCTCAACTGGCTCCTTTCTACGCAAAGAAGCAGCGGATCTACTCCGAGTCCCTCCCGGATGACTGAACTTCTCACCCTATCTCTAAGGGAGAAGCCAGCCACCCGCCGGAGGAAACTCATTTCGGCCACTTGTATCCGTGATCTCGTTCTTTCATCCTTCATGACCATAGGTGAGAGTAGGAACAAAGATAGACCGGAAGATTGAGAGCTTTGCCTTTTGGCTCAACTCTCTCGTCGTTACAACGATGCGATACAGCGACTGCAATACCGCTCCCGCTGCTCCGATTCTCCAGCCCAACTCACGTTCCATTTTCCCGTCACTCGAGAACAAAACCCCAAGATACTTAAACTCCTTCACTTGGGGTAAGGACTCATTCCCTACCTGGAGTAAACACTCCATCGGTTTCCTGCTGAGAACCATGGCCTCAGACTTGGAGGTGCTGATCTTCATCTGGTATTTAGAAACCGCAAAATTGCTCCTAACTACTAGATTAGCAAATTGTCTGGACCATTAGCACCAATGTAAATGATCTACCAGACAGGCACAGTTTGGACCAGGTCAGGTCAGTTCCATTCAGTTTCAGCGTTACACAGCCGTAAACCTATAGACCAAATGCAGCAGGTCACTAGTTATAGTGGCTGATTAAAAAAAATAGAACCAGTGGCCAGAGGGACAGGGAGAGAGAGAGAGAGAGAGAGAGAGAGAGAGAGAGAGAGAGAGAGAGAGAGAGAGAGAGAGAGAGAGCGAGAGAGACGAAGAGAGAGATGGGGAATTCACACAGCAGAAAAAGCTTCGCTCTGGGTACTCAACAGCTTCCCCGACCTGCATACTTAGCAGTCGGTAAACCTTTTATCATAAATTATACATTGTGCCTGAAAACCCCGAGCAAACAATGGTGATTCATACTACGTGGTCTGACTCTCACTCTCCAACTTAGTCTCAATCTACTTTTCTCTGTTGGATTCAATCACCAACTTTTCATATTTTCCTTCACCCTATCTATCTCCCACACCATTGTTTTCTCAATCTCTCTTCCTGCCTTCATTTGTAATCCTGGAGCCCATCTGCAGAGGTGCCAGACAACACACTATGCCCCTCCTATATGGGGCTTCAAGGGGTTATCAATCAAGCCTCCCTTTACTTTTCATTACAGGGATGATACAGACACATATGAAAGACGCAGCACATACACACACACACAAACACAGACACAGACAGACACACACACACACACACACACACACACACACACAGACACAGACACAAGCACACACACACACACACACACACAGACACAAACACAAGCAGACACAAACACAAGCACACACACACACACACACACACACACACACACACACACACACACACACACACACACACACACACAGACACAGACACAGACACAGACACAGACACAGACACAGACACAAGCACACACACACACACACACACACACACACACACACACACACACACACACACACACACACACACACACACACACACACACACAGAGACACACAGATGATGTGATGGCTCCCTTGCTGGGCACCTGGGGCTCTTTTCCATTCTCCTCTCCGTCCTTGTACACACCCAGTGAGAGTCCAGCCCCAGCCCTCTCCCTCGCTCTGTGTGCCTCTTATGTCCCACTCTATGTAACTCTTTAACTGTATACTCCATCAGCACCCTCTTTCACTTTCATCACCCCCCCCCCCCCACACACACACACACACACACACTTTCTCTTTCTTCTCTTTGTCTTTTACCGAGAATTGAAGCGACACCCTGGCCACACGTGGGAGGCTCTCAGCCGTGGGCCTTGATTGCTGTTATGATGGCCCAGAACAGGCCCTGCTATTACCATGCTGCTGAGCCAGAGCAGCCAGGAGGAGTGGGTCTGCAGGGCTGGAGGGTGCTGGTAACAACACCGTGCAACACTATGCATATTCATTGGGAGGGGGGGGGGGGGGGTCTAAACTATCCTCATGACTAGTAATAATTTACATTCTGTTCACACACACACACACATACACACACACACATACACACACACACACACAACAAAACAACACATACACCCTCTCTCTCTCTCTCTCTCTCTCTCTCTCTCTCTCTCTCTCTCTCTCTCTCTCTCTCTCCCTCTCTCTCTCTCTCTCATGCTCCCTCCCTCCCTCTCTCTCTCTCTCTCTCCCCTTCTCTCTATCTCCTCTGGTCGTTGCCCTCTGGCTTCTCTTTTGTCCAGTTCTTACCGGCTCAGCGAACTCGGGGATGAGGACGCGGTAGGAGACGGGGTGGCAGTCGTGGGTGTTGTTGACCAGAAGGCAGGGCAGGAACATGGGCCCCAGGTCGTCTCCGTCCAGTACGTCCACCGTCAGAGTGGCGGTGGCTGTCAGACGGCTGGTAAAATATGGAGCACGGTCCTGTGGCAGAAAGCCATTGGTTAGAAGAAACCAATGGATTGTCTTATAACACAGTACATAACATTTTGAACAGCTGGGATCTCTTTGTTATTTCCTGGAATTGCTGTTGCCGTGCTAAAGATTGCCAACGTTTAGAAGCGTTTTAACCCTAACCCTAACCCTCAAGCACGTCCTTCCAATTCCAATTCCAACATTATCATTTCAGTGCCGGCATCCTTTCCATCCCGAGAGCCACTCCGAGATGAGCCCACCTACTAGCCAGCCCACAGTATGCAGCACTCCAAGACTGCACACTGTCAGAGTGCAATTGAATCCTGACATAAGCGGCCCAGAGTCTCTGTAAATAGCACGCCTTCTTTTCTCCACACTAGGACCCAGCCGCTGGGGACAAGGGAACATGAAAGCTCCCTAGAGGAGCTCTTACCGGGCTAAAGGCCCCAGACATTGCCCTCCCTTATCCTCCACTGTGTGTGTGTGTGTGTGTGTGTGTGTGTGTGTGTGTGTGTGTGTGTGTGTGTGTGTGTGTGTGTGTGCAGAGGCGGTTCTTGAATAGCTGCAATTTCTGTGGCTCCCTTTTTATGTGCCATCTTGGTCCTCTGTGAATGAGCTGCCAAGGACACAGGATTGCCTCGTGGGTCAGGAATCAATGGAATTCCCACTTTGCCACTCTTCAATTGTGTCTGCATTCTCCGACGGCACTAATACACAGGAGAGCCATCCCTGCCTAATGACCATGAGTAATACACAGGAGTCTCCAAAATCACTCAGAAAAATGCATTCATTAAAATCCCGGCCTTTAAACTGGCTTCATTAGCGGAACTTGATTTCCAATATTTCTCCTCTCCCCTCGTCTTATGGGAGTGTGAGGGTGATTGCTCTTCCTCTTGTAAAATCCCTTAATTAAATCAATTTTGTTATGTCAAGGCGTTAGCCTATGAACCGTAATCTGACAAAGCCCCCGAAACACAGCCCTGAGGCGTTATGCAAACGAGGAGGTAAATAATAATGACGGCGTGTGGGCAGGACACTTGAGACACACAGAGACATGCATGCCTAAGGTTACGTGGAGTCACCAAGCGCCAGTCTTTCTCAGGTAGCCCTCTAATCAGAGTTTTAAACGACCTACGGCAAAGAAAATCCATTATGAAGCAGCTTTCTTCCTAAAACAACCTTAACCGGGGCAATCACGCACGACAGGCAAACACATGAATCACAAGAGCCAGGACCCTGGAGTCTGATTGTTTAAACAGCAGTCCAAAAAACCAAGAGTCTTTGAAATATCAACATAAAAGCCAGCCCGTGTGATTACTTGATAAGCAAACACACAAGGCATCCGGGGGAAAGCAGCATGTGGAACTGCATGCACCTGGCCAAGGCAGTCTATTGGCTTCATATTAAAAACATCTGCTTCTAAAATGAAACCGTAGGGTCCAAAACATAATGGAAAAAAACATATTCAGTCTCTTAGGCCCAGGGAAAAACAGGTACTTCAGTAGCCCAGTTTTCATCCTACAAAAATGAAAGATTCCAGGAGCAGCTGCTCTCTTGGCATACCAACGAGCCTTTGAGACGCGTTGACACATCCACGTGCAACGTGCCATCTCAAGGCCAATATCCAAACACACTCACAAAGTGCTTGGTTTTGCCCTCAAAATTGGCAAAGTTAAAGTGGCTCTATCGACATTCACGTTCAACATTGACTTTTACATATTGTATATTGTATTTACATATTAACAGCTACTCAGGAATGCTGTGGTTTGAGCAGAGGGTAGAATGAACTTACGTTGGCTTGCACAATGACCAGGTAGCGAGTTCTCTCTTCATAATTCAGTCTCTCCGCTAGAATAATGTTTCCAGAGAGCGTGTTTGCTACACTCACGGTTCTGTTGGACACCTGCGTGTGTGAGAGATACAGAGAGATACAGAGAGAAACAGAGAGATACAGAGAGATACAGAGAGATACAGAGAGAAACAGAGAGATACAGAGAGATACAGAGATACAGAGAGAAACAGAGAGATACAGAGAGATACAGAGAGATACAGAGAGATACAGAGAGAAACAGCGAGATACAGAGAGATACAGAGAGAAACAGAGAGATACAGGGAGATACAGAGAGATACAGAGAGATACAGAGAGATACAGAGAGATACAGAGAGATACAGAGATAAACAGAGAGATACAGAGAGATACAGAGAGAAACAGAGAGATACAGAGAGATACAGAGAGATACAGAGAGAAACAGAGAGATACAGAGAGATACAGAGAGATACAGAGAGATACAGAGAGAAACAGCGATAGCATTAAGTGGTCATGGAGGTAGTATTCCTAGTTTTCTTTTCTTTTCAGTAATAAACGGTAAATGGTATGGTAGCAAGAAGCAGTGGGGAGATCTACTTACGGGGTCATTGGGGTTGTACTGGATGCCATACTCTATCTGTCCATTGGGCCCGTCATCAATGTCAGTAGCCCCATTATTTCCTGCAAAGCCTGTAAATATTGTTGTCCCAACCGGTGTAAGCTGGATGGAAACGAAAAGAGAGAAAGAAGAAGTAAATCAATAGCTCTGTTGGTCCTCCTGAACAGAGAGGGAAGAAAACAACAAGACAATGTCCCCCCGCATTCAGCACTGTTGTTGTTCCAATATAAACCCATTACAGAACCAGCTCTTCAGCCACGGTTAGACGTGTCCAGTTCAGCAATGATGCTATATGTTGCACCGAGTGAATCCAACCTATACCCCCCTGGAAGAACAACAAAAGGACCGGTATGAAGATATCTAGTGAAGCAAAGAAACCCCCAGAAAGGGTCTTCGCAACAGACAGTGGGAGGAGAAAGAGTGAGAGAGAGAGAGAGAGAGAGAGAAAGAGAGAGAGAGAGAGAGAGAGAGAGAGAGAGAGAGAGAGAGAGAGAGAGAGAGAGAGAGAGAGAGAGATAGAGAGAGAGGGAGAGAGAGAGAGAGAGAGAGAGAGAGAGAGAGAGAGAGAGAGAGAGAGAGAGAGAGAGAGAGAGAGAGAGAGAGAGGGAGATAGATAGAGTGTTCAGTTCAGGGGGAAGACTTGACAGCAGTGGGATACGACTCAGAA
>CM030184.1:275506-325506 GCA_017639675.1 Aplochiton taeniatus
TATCCCAAACCTCCAGCGGGAAATAAGTGGTCTGGACACCGGACAAAATGTACAAGGCAAGTGCTACCAACCCAGCGCACCCTGTGTATACAGGACCCAGTATTCACTTCAACTCCAAAAAAACAACACCTGTTGTGGCCTATTGCTCTCCTGGAGACGAAGATATTTTCCACAGAGCAGGCAGACTCCTATCAGGGACGGAGCATCCACAGCACCAACCCCCCCCACCCCCCCACCCCTTTCCCAGAGGGAGCAGATGGGGTTCACTTTGATCCCAGATCAGCAGCCTCCTTGGACCGCGACGACACACCAGGCTGACAGCACCAGTACGATACAAGGCTCCATGTTCTGAACAGGTCAAACACGTAGGACAGGGATTTCAAATGGAGTCTAAATGGTGTGGATTTACATTGGTCTATTTTCATTGCAGCGAGTGTCTGTGACACACCGCTCAGGCTGCAGATAGGACCATAAACTGCCAAGCCTGCACTCTGCACTAAGACAAAAACAAACAGACTGTTCCGGAATGAACTTCGTCAAACAGAAACAGACCAATGCGTAACAATGACACGATGAGTAAATGCAGAGATTTACCAAACGCTGTCCTCAGTTAATGACTATCCTCATTTGTAGTATGAGTAAGTATGAGTCAGTTGGATAGAAGAATCATTTCAGTTGATCCTTTCCAAAACATTACGAGAAGCAGCTAGGGCAGAAATACAATGTTTTCAAATGGCTATGGATACACATATGAATAAATGTCTCTTTCAGCAACATGAGGAGCATGCTACAGCATAGGCTATGCCAGAAACTAATGTGCGATTAGTTTAGCACTCGCATGTGTGGGCAAGCCTCTTGAAATGAAACAAAAACAGTGCTTGTGTCAGTGTCTGTGTTTACGTTGTCTTTCTGGTTTTCCAGCCAAGCCCCTTCAAAATATTATCCTCGCGTGAGGGAGCAATATGCCTGCCAGCATACAAACCAACAGCACACGCTACAACAGCATTGCTCTCAGTGACGATCTGCTCCACGTAGGGCTGGGATCAAATGGAACAGTACCTTATTGCATTCTGCCTAGCTTTGCTTCAACATATCTTCAAGGTAGTTTGCAATTCACCCTGTTTCTCATCAGACTTTAAATAGCAAATTTGACACACGGGTGAAACCCAAATATATCTTTTCAACATAGAAAACATTGTAGAAATAGAAAACGTCTCAATGCATAGAGGATCTTGAGATCATTTAAAAAGACGTCCTTAGCACTGTTGAAGTTCACCAGCATATGTAACTGAGAAGCAAGCTGCCTGTGTCCTCCAGCTCTCAAAGTATTAATGCAAGTGCTCTCTCTCTCCTCTCTCCTCTCTCTCTCTCTCCTCTCTCCTCTCTCTCTCTCTCCTCTCTCTCTCTCTCTCTCTCTCTCTCTCTCTCTCTCTCTCTCTCTCTCTCTCTCTCTCTCTCGCTCTCTCTCTCTGCTCAAACATCCCACACACACACATATACACTGGCACACAGATACACAACCCGATCGAATACACACCAAACGCACACTCACAGGCCCACAAAACACACGCGGACACTCACAAAGTAACAGCAGCTGTCAGGGGAGCCACCTTGCAGCACCCTCTGCCAGCTCAGAATGAGCTCTCAGTTCCAGCCTCCGACTGGGCCGCTATGTTAACACCCTCCCCATCTTAGCACTTCAAATGTTTAATAAGCTCTAATTACTTACTGATGTCATTTGATCTGGAGAAACATCTGTCTGTTTATGCACTGACAGTCAGAGTCAACCAGAGTCAGAGAGCCCAGTGACGAGCACAGGAACAGATGCCACAGTACACGGCACACGCAGGATGCTGCAGCACACACACACACACACACACTCATGGCCCTTAGACTGGATTAGAGGACAGTGAGGTGGGGGCTTCTCTGAGCTTATAGATCGGTGCTTAGCATCTAAGATCCTCTATGCATTGTAATTATGCGCGATTGCTTTTATTTCTGATTATAGGTCAACCCGACATGGCTTCTATTCATTAAGAATACAAAAGATGGCTTAGGGACATATTCTGCTGCTGCAGCGGGGGGTGTACTGTACTGCATGGAGCAGGAAGAAGGGAGCATACACATGGCCTTGTGTCCTGACTTCGTTTGGAGATGGGTAATAGTCCTAGCTCACTCCCAGAGGGTCCTGAATGCTAAAGCTGCTGTGAGAGGGAAAGCACTCTGATTAACTTTGAGTCGTAAAGCCGCAGCACACTCTCAGGCAGCCAGGTCGACTCAGGCGCTTCACGGTGCAAGCCCATTAAATATAGCTGCAGACACACACAATCTCATGGAAAATGTCCTGAAAAACAAAGCGCCCTCCCCCTCCCTCCACTACTCTCTTTTAACCGTTCCCTCTCTTTTTACCCTCCTCCCTCCCATGCTCTCTTTTAACCGTTCCCTCTCTTTTTACCCTCCTCCCTCCACTGCTCTCTTTTAACCGTTCCCTCTCTTTTTACCCTCCTCCCTCCACTGCTCTCTTTTAACCGTTCCCTCTCTTTTTACCCCCCTCCCTCCACTGCTCTCTTTTAACCGTTCCCTCTCTTTTTACCCCCTCCCTCCACTGCTCTCTTTTAACCGTTCCCTCTCTTTTTACCCTCCTCCCTCCTTTCATTCTTTCTCTTGTTTCTCCTTCACTCTCCTAACTGGAGGGACAGACTGTGTGATTATTTTCCAGGCCTGAGCCGGGGCGGGGGGGGATCAAGGCTGCTGTTGCCATCGTCTCTCTCGGTCACCGCGGCCCATCGCCGTGGCAACGGACTGTGCGGAGCTCCTTAACGATCTCTCAGCAGCGTTCCCATTCACTGTGTCCACGGGCTGATTACCGGCATCCAAACCAAGGCCGGCCCAGCTCAACCTCTCCTCTCGGCCTGCCCCAAACTCCACCTTTACTCCCCGCCTTCCAGACAGCCCAGGGTGAGGCTGACTAAAGGCAGTGAGCAGACAGCTTGTGTCGGTCAGATCCAGACTCAAAGGTTGGGGCCTCAAAGTTTCACAAGTGGCTCCGACTCAGGGTGCTACTGAGCCTTAATCAGAGACCAATCAGGGGCGTGATAGCATTAAGGAAAGGAGCTGAGGTCAGGCCCTCAGATATGTACCACCTTTCTATTTCACCTCAGATATGTACCACCTTTCTATTTCACCTCAGATATGTACCACCTTTCTATTTCACCTCAGATATGTACCATCTTTCTATTTCACCTCAGATATGTACCATCTTTCTATTTCACCTCAGATATGTACCACCTTTCTATTTCACCTCAGATATGTACCACCTTTCTATTTCACCTCAGATATGTACCATCTTTCTATTTCACCTCAGATATGTACCATCTTTCTATTTCACCTCAGATATGTACCATCTTTCTATTTCACCTCAGATATGTACCATCTTTCTATTTCACCTCAGATATGTACCATCTTTCTATTTCACCTCAGATATGTACCATCTTTCTATTTCACCTCAGATATGTACCACCTTTCTATTTCACCTCAGATATGTACCATCTTTCTATTTCACCTCAGATATGTACCATCTTTCTATTTCACCTCAGATATGTACCATCTTTCTATTTCACCTCAGATATGTACCATCTTTCTATTTCACCTCAGATATGTACCACCTTTCTATTTCACCTCAGATATGTACCATCTTTCTATTTCACCTCAGATATGTACCATCTTTCTATTTCACCTCAGATATGTACCATCTTTCTATTTCACCTCAGATATGTACCATCTTTCTATTTCACCTCAGATATGTACCATCTTTCTATTTCACCTCAGATATGTACCACCTTTCTATTTCACCTCAGATATGTACCATCTTTCTATTTCACCTCAGATATGTACCATCTTTCTATTTCACCTCAGATATGTACCATCTTTCTATTTCACCTCAGATATGTACCATCTTTCTATTTCACCTCAGATATGTACCATCTTTCTATTTCACCTCAGATATGTACCACCTTTTTATTTCACCTCAGATATGTACCATCTTTCTATTTCACCTCAGATATGTACCATCTTTCTATTTCACCTCAGATATGTACCATCTTTCAACGCTGTCATCGGTGCACGCAGCCAGGTGAGGAATAACACACGCTGAGAAACTCTTGAAGAGTTTGTGCCACACTTTGAAAGTCCTGCGAGGAAACATGTTCCAGATGCAGCCGTGACTTATATGTAGAGATCTCATTATTACTCGGTAGTGACCAATCCAGTAACAGCTCTTCTGTCTAATATGGGGATTATCTCAGTCCAGGGTCTCGCCACCATCGGATGGAAATTAATTGGCAAAGTGGCTGGCGCTGCGTCAGCTGTGGAAAGGCCAATCGGCGGCTAAGGATCTCAGTGACCAATCCAGCAGCACGGTTCAATCGCTAACATCCTTTGGAGCGTCTCTTCCAGGGCCCGTTGATCGGGTGTGCACCTGGGGGTAGAATGGGGCCCGGGGGAAAAACATGGAAATGAGGCCATGTTGAAAGTGAGGCGAGGATTTCCTTCGACTGATTCTGATGGGAAATGACAAATATCCTGGGAAGTTGGACAGGTTAATCTATCGTGACTATCTCTGGACAGTCAAGGAGAGGCAGATAAATAATGCATTGCAGTTTCAGAGTGGATGTCAGAAACAAACTCTCAGAAGGCAACCTAAATTAAAGGCATTGTTCGCCAGCGTTGAATAATTGTCTGCTGCAGACGGGGATTTATGTTGTTTGGATGAGTGCAGCTTGGAATGATAACTCAATATGTTGCGTCGATAAAAACAAACAGCTTAGTTGGTTTGATTTACTGAAGTGATTCGGGAGGTGGATTTTTTTTCATTTTATTTTCATTGCACAGACTTTCAGAGGTTTCAGAAACAGCAGTTTCTGTATGAACAGTAAATAAGAAAGGTTTCTAATGAGGATGAACAGAGAGGCAAAGCAATGAACCATCACAACTGATTACTCCTCCGTTGGGGTCCTCAACACAACATAACTGCAGTTCATTTTGACACATCAAATATAGAAATACTTTTCCAACTCTGTTGCAATGTTAAATACAGTCACACAACTAATGATCTTTCAAGTTTCAGTAAAAAGTGTTCATATTACCTGTGTAACAAACACGCAAACCTTTCCCTCGATACCCTAAGCAGGTATTATATAAAGCACTCTCTCTCTCTCTCTCTCTCTCTCTCTCTCTCTCTCCCTCTCTCTCTCTCTCTCTCTCTCTCTCTCTCTCTCTCTCTCTCTCTCTCTCTCTCTCTCTCTCTCTCATTCTCTCCATCCCCCTCTGTAATCCAAGAGTGACAGGTGTTCTACACTAATCCCAGCCTTTCAGCCATTCTCTAATTGCGTGATGCTGGCCTTGCAGTAGTGGCGTACTCAAGCAACCGTTCTGCAGAGAAGCCTGAGCTGTGGGTGATTCTTAAGTGGAAGAATGGACGAGATGTCTAATTTAGGAACCCCTGTACGCACGCATTTTCCTTTGGAAACATAAACTGGGGACCAACAACAACACACATGGCATCAGGCTAAAGTGCCCTCATGGTTTGAGGCAGAGAGAGACAGCATGAGCATGTCAGACCTGTGTATGCACAAAGACACTGCTGATAAAGAGATAGAGACACCAGTCAACCCCACCCCACTCACTGGAAAACCTTAGAGACACATTGATCCATGCATAACAGGGAAGACACATCTTTACTAGTTTAACGAATAGGACTCCAATCACTTTCTGTTTCCCCCAATGGTTTAAATGCAGGGTGTTTAAAATACCCGAACCATAGTGTGTGCGTGGTTTGGAGGGGAGGACAGGTGTAGAAATGGTAAATGAATTAGCTGATGCTGGGTTCATTAAGCCTATTGAATTAAATTAAACAATTACCAGTCCCACTATGGGGTACATTGTTGAGCTATTGTGTGTGTGTGTGTGTGTGTGTGTGTGTGTGTGTGGTAAGTATAATTACACATCTCCCCAGGAAAAAAGAGAGATAAATAAAGAAACAGAAAGGCAGGTACAATGAAAGAAAAACCAATAGAAAAGAGGTGAAGCTGCAGTAGATAAGTCTAGAGAAAGAATTTCAATCACAGCAACCCAAAAAGCCATCCTGCTGATTCTCTGATCCCTCCTATTCCTCTCCTAAACCTCTCCCTTCAAATGGTGGAAGCGGTTTTGCCATAATGTGCCGATCCAGCCGGGATTTTAACCAGGAGTGTGCACACCAGGTGATTGACAGGCATTTAGCCACGCCTCCTTGCAGTTACTGCCCTGATTGGTTAGTGATCCCGGACTTCCAAAAGATTTTTGAGAGGCTGAATACAGGGCCTAGAATGCATCTTACCTCAAAGCATATGATTTATTGATATCTGCCAGGAGGTAGGTAATAAACGTACAATCTTTTAACCCAGTCTGGGGTGAGAGATACATAGCAACAGCTAAGATTAAGGATTGAATTAGCAAGAGAGAAAGTACACTATAAATACTCGAACTCTATAGGGAAAGAAAGGAGGTTAGGAAATCGCATGTTGGATGGCTTATTTTTGATGGCTAACTGTTTGTACCACAACACCACGACACACCAGACACCATGTTAGACGCCACTCCCTGGTCCTACTTTATAATAGGATCCTATTGGCCTATTTCCTACAAATATATATATATATATATATATATATATATATATATATATATATATATATATATATATATATACATATAACCATGACATGTATGTAAAATGTGAAATGTATAATGTAAAACAGTCTACATTTAAATCTCCTACATTGAAGAACCTGTTTATCTCTTAAATTCATCACCCAATATATTTCCATTTCATTTTAGCTGTTCTCTGCAAAAGCAGGAATCCGTCAGGACTTTATTTCCACAGCTGTGGACAGGGAGCTCACTTCTCCCTGGTGAGTGCTCCCAGTGCTTAAGAGGGGGAGACCTTTAGGTGAACTGAATGGCACAGAGTGTCTACACCGTACACCCTCTATTCCAGTGCTCCCCCAACGCTGTTCTCAGATCAGTGTCTGGCCTCTACTAAAAGGTAGGGGAGGTGAAATGAAGACTCAGGCACTGCTAACAGGCTGAAGACATGGCGCTGCCTGCTCTCTAGGGGAAAAGGCCCTCTGTCTAAGGGATGAGACGACAACCAACACATTCTCTCGATCAATCGGCCATCCAAGATTCAGGTCCGTTTGAGAGAGCATTTATAAATGTGGTGTACGCGCGAGAGAAGCCGGGTGCGGCTTTCTAATCAAACTCTGGGAATTAGAATAAACAAAGCAGACGGGAAAACGTGCCGTCCTCCACGAACGCTTTGACCCATGCATAGGCACTTACACTGCAGAAATGAGAAACTGCGACTCTGATGGCAGGACGATCAATAGCAAGAAACGCTTTGCAACTGATACCAGTGTAAACGAAATATTAAAATCTAAATATGACCTCTCGTATTATATTCTAGTTGTGTAGAGATCCCTGGAGCACACCAAAAGAAAAGACAGGATTTTGGATAGTGATAAGAGATAGCCTACAGTTAAATCGGGAATCATATTTAATTGGATCTGCAATTATTCAACAATAGGCCTACTTGCATGTTATGCAAATGATTCATAAATAATAAGGTGAATAGTAGAACAAGTTCTTCAATGCCTCAGTCAGGCAGATAGGAGGCACAGTTTCATATTGTTATGACATGTTCGTTGCACAGAACTCTCAATGTGATAACAGCCCTGTTAGTTTGGAGAAGGAGGGAACAGAGAGAAGAAGAGAACAGAGAGAAGGAGGGAACAGAGAGAAGGAGAGAACAGAGAGAAGGAGGGAACAGAGACAAGGAGAGAACAGAGAGAAGGAGAGACCAGAGAAGGAGAGAACAAAGAGAAGGAGAGAACAGAGAGGAGAGAACAGAGAAGGAGAGAACAGAGAGAAGGAGAGAACAGAGAGAGGGAGGGAACAGAGAGAAGGAGAGAACAGAGAGAAGGAGGGAACATAGAAAAGGAGAGAACAGAGAGAAGGAGAGAACAGAGAGAAGGAGGGAAGGAGGGAACAGAGAGAAGGAGAGAACAGAGAGAAGGAGGGAACATAGAGAAGGAGAGAACAGAGAGAAGGAGAGAACAGAGAGAAGGAGAGAACAGAGAGAAGGAGGGAACAGAGAGAAGGAGAGAACAGAGAGAAGGAGAGAACAGAGAGAAGGAGAGAACAGAGAGAAGGAGTGAACAGAGACAAGGAGGGAACAGAGAAAAGGAGGGAACATAGAGAAGGAGCGAACAGAGAGAAGGAGAGAACAGAGAGAAGGAGAGAACAGAGAGAAGGAGAGAACAGAGAGAAGGAGGGAACAGAGAAAAGGAGAGAACAGAGAGAAGGAGAGAACAGAGAGAAGGAGAGAACAGAGAGAAGGAGAGAACAGAGAGAAGGAGGGAACAGAGAGAAGGAGAGAACATAGAGAAGGAAAGAACAGAGAGAAGGAGAGAACAGAGAGAAGGAGAGAACAGAGAGAAGGAGAGAACAGAGAGAGGGTAATCGGGGTAATTACCACACCCGGGTGTTTCCCTGACTAATTATAGAGAATTATGGGCGTTCAAAAGGTGGGCTAAGAAGCGTGCCCACATGCTCCAAATTTGGTGTGATTTAGAAAGGGAAACCGATGCGGGATGTTACAGTTTTATAAATCAGGATATTTTGGAGCGCTTGCAGTTTCTTTGTTTCGTCGTACCCAACCTTTGGAAGTGAATCCTAGCCGTTTAATAAACAAGGCCCCTGGGCTGAGCATAGCAGGGCCAAGTTTGTCCTTCTAGTTCACATTCTAAATAGCCTAATTGATGCCTTTCATTCTTTCAACCGATTCTGGTGTCCGAGGGCTTAAAGGAGCCATTCAGAACCATTCAGCTTTACATTTCTCAGAGCTGCTTGGTTCACACACGAGGGAATAGGAATTGTCCCATCTTTTAGGCAGCAGTTGACACACGTCATGGATTTTCAGAGACCAGCTAAAAGCAAGGAACCACTGTGCCGTTTTATTATAGTCACACTTGATGTTGCACCCACCTTTCATTCAATGCATCAACACCCACCCTCTCTCTGTCTCTATCTTCATCACCCCTTCCCTCTGTCCCACCCTCTCTCTGTCTCTATCTTCATCACTCCTTCCCTCTGTCCCACCCTCTCTCTGTCTCTATCTTCATCACCCCTTCCCTCTGTCCCACCCTCTCTCTGTCTCTATCTTCATCACTCCTTCCCTCTGTCCCACCCTCTCTCTGTCTCTATCTTCATCACTCCTTCCCTCTGTCCCACCCTCTCTCTGTCTCTATCTTTATCACCCCTTCCCTCTCTCCCACCCTCTCTCTGTCTCTATCTTCATCACTCATTCCCTCTCTCCCACCCTCTCTCTGTCTCTATCTTCATCACTCCTTCCCTCTCTCCCACCCTCTCTCTGTCTCTATCTTCATCACCCCTTCCCTCTGTCCCACCCTCTCTCTGTCTCTATCTTCATCACTCCTTCCCTCTGTCCCACCCTCTCTCTGTCTCTATCTTCATCACCCCTTCCCTCTGTCCCACCCTCTCTCTGTCTCTATCTTCATCACTCCTTCCCTCTGTCCCACCCTCTCTCTGTCTCTATCTTCATCACCCCTTCCCTCTGTCCCACCCTCTCTCTGTCTCTATCTTCATCACCCCTTCCCTCTCTCCCACCCTCTCTCTGTCTCTATCTTCATCACCCCTTCCCTCTGTCCCACCCTCTCTCTGTCTCTATCTTCATCACCCCTTCCCTCTCTCCCACCCTCTCTCTGTCTCTATCTTCATCACCCCTTCCCTCTGTCCCACCCTCTCTCTGTCTCTATCTTCATCACCCCTTCCCTCTCTCCCACCCTCTCTCTGTCTCTATCTTCATCACTCATTCCCTCTCTCCCACCCTCTCTCTGTCTCTATCTTCATCACTCCTTCCCTCTGTCCCACCCTCTCTCTGTCTCTATCTTCATCACCCCTTCCCTCTCTCCCACCCTCTCTCTGTCTCTATCTTCATCACTCCTTCCCTCTGTCCCACCCTCTCTCTGTCTCTATCTTCATCACTCCTTCCCTCTCTCCCACCCTCTCTCTGTCTCTATCTTCATCACCCCTTCCCTCTGTCCCACCCTCTCTCTGTCTCTATCTTCATCACCCCTTCCCTCTCTCCCACCCTCTCTCTGTCTCTATCTTCATCACCCCTTCCCTCTGTCCCACCCTCTCTCTGTCTCTCTTCATCACCCCTTCCCTCTCTCCCACCCTCTCTCTGTCTCTATCTTCATCACTCATTCCCTCTCTCCCACCCTCTCTCTGTCTCTATCTTCATCACTCCTTCCCTCTGTCCCACCCTCTCTCTGTCTCTATCTTCATCACCCCTTCCCTCTCTCCCACCCTCTCTCTGTCTCTATCTTCATCACTCCTTCCCTCTGTCCCACCCTCTCTCTGTCTCTATCTTCATCACTCCTTCCCTCTCTCCCACCCTCTCTCTGTCTCTATCTTCATCACCCCTTCCCTCTGTCCCACCCTCTCTCTGTCTCTATCTTCATCACTCCTTCCCTCTCTGCCACCCTCTCACCCCCTCGTTCAACCACACTTGCAGACAGCCCCTTTACCTTCTCAACTAGATTGAAATCTCCTATCAACTACTTTGGGATCCAGGGGAGAAAAAGCATTTCCTATACAGAGAAAATGTTACCCTACTCAGAGCCAGCGCTGCCAGCTGGATAGACATCCGCTTTAAGCAGGGAGTTCCTATGTTCTGTGGGGCCCTGTCAGAGGAGCCATGCAGCGAGCCAGTGGTCGGTCAAAAAATGAAACATGCTGTTTCCTCTAACGAAATGCCCCTGCTTTCCACAAGGGACAGCCTGCTTCTTTCAAAGTAAAGCCCCCCCCAGGACATAAGAGACTGCAATAAGCAAACACCTTCCAGGTAGACTTAACCCATTTACGGTTCTCCCTTCAAGCCTATTTCTTGAAGTCCAATGGTAGTCCATCAAAGAATGACAAGGAAAAGCATCAGTGGACCAAATGAGAACATAAAAATGAGCTGTGTCAGTCAGCAAGCCTTAATCCTCCTACACTGGCAGCCTTTCTGAACCTGATGGTGCCCAACAAAAGTAAAACACCATCAAAAACACCAACAAAAAAAACAACAACAACAATTTGAAAACCACTGACTAATAAGTTATTTGTTTTTTATGAAGCTCTGATGTGAAGCAATACCAAATCAAATGCCAGGATTGATGAAGTCTTGTAATGTGTCATTTGTACGCTTTCTGGGCAACATATTGAAGAAATGAAGCACATCCAGAAGGATAATAGCTTTGGTCAATAATGACGGCCTGCCTGTTTTACATTCCATTACGGCAGGCCAGGTCCTGGGCTGTTTCATCAGGCTGGAATAAAGAAAGCAGTGCGGGCAGAAGAGGCCCATCTCCCAGGTAAATGAGTGTTTTATGAGGAAGATTAGCACAAATCCCTCAGACACCGCACGTCAGCGCGCCTGCACTGGGGGCGAGGGACACTTCCCCATGCAAAGGCTTGCTGGCTCCGTCGCATATATTCCCCAGGCAATCGATCAGCGCCCAAATCACAGCCACACATCAGCAGAGAGTAGGCCGGAGAGGCCACTGTGTGACAGCTAGCGCTTGAGATGGTGTGTGTGAAATGATTGGAGGGCCCGCCCTGACAAATACTGAAATAGCTTGTATACACACGGTGTAGGGGCTCATGTGTGTGTGTGTGTGTGTGTGTGTGTGTGTGTGTGTGTGTGTGTGTGTGTGTGTGTGTACGTGGGTATGTGGAATAATATAATGACTGTATAAACAAGCAGAGAAAGATGTTTGCTAAGGGAGTGCTGCTCATTGTACTTGGTTAACCTGCAGTGTCTAATATGTGCAGGAAGCCACAGTGAGACAAGCCCACCTGCTCTGGACATAGCCATGTTGTTCCAGCTGCTGTTCAACATAATGCTGCTGCACCCCAGACACACCGTCAAAAATACACACACCGACACACAGACACACGCTACTAAAGCATACACAAGCAAATCAATGATCAACTATACACACTGTTTTGGCCAACACTAATAAATAATAGTGATAATATAATAAAGGAATGAATGGACAGAACACATAGATAGGAGGAGGATGAAGGAGAAGAGGGAAGGGGTGAGCAGAGACAGGAGAGTTGAGGGAGAGGACAGACTGCTCACGACTCAGATGAAGAGAAAGAAAGAACAAAAGAAAGAAAGAAAATAGAAGCTCTTGATACAATTTTAAAAGCACTCTCTTCTGCGTCAATTACACTACAAGACAAAGAAAGGAATCAAAACAAAGAGACATTACTACCGTAGGAGAAAATGGCTGGAGAACAAACTGCTGTGAACCTTTAAGCCTGGGCAGCCTCCAGTAAGAGGAACACATGAGTCTTAGACAATTTACCCACTAATGGAGCCCTATGTAGTGGCACTGACCCACACACCATCTGCCCTGCAACACACACACACACACACACACACACACACACACACACACACACACACACACACACACACACAAACACACACTGACAGTACTCGTGCCGGTAAAATACTATTAGGACTAACACTGTAGTCTCCATTATTAAACCGAGCAACAGCTGGAGGAGGAAAAAGCAGGTACATACCATTGGGGCTCTCCTCGTCAATGGTCACTATGGTAGCAGGGGGGCCTGACCGTGACAGCTTGCACTCTGCATGGTGGAGAGAGACCACAGGTTAGTACCTCGCCCTGGCTTCCTCAAAGGCCATCACCTGCTTTCAAAGCGGGCTGCATCCCAGTTTATGGCAGTGTGTGACAATGACCAATACTAAGGGCTGAAGGCATGTGGGTCATTGCTGTGTGGGAACAATTCACCACTCGGTCTGGATTGACTCATAGTAAAAACAGAAAAGCGGTTTTGACAAACAAAAACATTGTTATATTCATCAAGAGCCACAATCAAGGAGGTCACATCACTTTACTTTTAAGATATACCTCACAAATCTGTTTCTACAATCTTGTGATTTAATTTAGAGATTCTTACTGTATTCCTGTTATGCACAGAGACAAGCAGTGAAATGCTCTAGTCTAGGACCCATTATGCTAAATTTTGACAGGCATGTAAACATAGCAATTACAGAGCAAACAGTAAGCTAATATGTGTCCTATAATTACCAGACATTTTTGTGTGTTCTGTCAGTAATTGTTTCTAGCTGCTGAATAAACATACAATTACCCAGCATGGATTTGTCTAAATCACATTTAAGTGTAGAACAATGCCTCAAAAGCAAACCATCTTGTTACTTGGTAAGCAAGCTAATGCTACTTCTTGATCCAGTATCATATAGAATAGTTAACTATAGTAAACACGACATCTAATTGAATGTTTTACAAGAATTAAATACAATTTAAACAGATAACAAGTATACAGTATGTTCATGTAATCCATAATTACCTATCATTCAATATATTACTGTAAATTAAGCAAATAAGGTCCTGCTTAGCTATTTATTCTGTGTGATATGTGACTGCCATAATGTCATTTTATTCAAAGTTTTACCTGAATGGAAAAAATAGGCTGGTGATAATCTTTCATATCTCTAGAGAATGGCTATGGGCATATACTTCATGGTGGATAGGTAATTAGTCTGTTGAGGTAGAAACTTAAGGACACATGATGTTAGTCCAAACAGCAGAGTTAGATATTAGCCACTGTATCTATCCAAGTCTACCAGCTCAGATCTTTCCACAGTGCTTTTCTGTGCTGTGTGAAGTACTGTGCAGGGCCCGATGTCACAGATCTGTGCTATATTGCACCATACATAGAGATAAGTATATCATATATTTTTTTAAATGTGATTTCATGTCACAAAGCTGCCATAAACTACAGTTACTGCCTATGGATGGCGACATCAATGATTGTGGGACAAACAGAAATGGATTTGTGCGGTACAAATACAGATCACACAGGCATGGATGACAAACTGATCACAAACAGATCACACAGGCATGGATGACAAAACTGACGGTAATTGACAGCCAGTCGTTTTGGGGGAGGAGGGGGAGGATGAGGGGGGAGGATGGGGGGGGGGGGGGCGACACCTAAAGCACAGGGGTCACCAGGTCAGCTTCACAGACGAATGTGTTAGCTAGCTAACCACCTCCATGAACACAGGAGCAGGGGATGACCAGCTAACACACAGCAGCAGCTGGGGGGGCGGGGGGAAAGGACACGTTCTCAGCACAGAATGATGTCCTGCTAGTAGAAGAGGATGACGTGGAGAGGGGAGGAGAGGAGAGGAGAGGAGAGGAGAGGAGAGGAGAGGAGAGGAGAGGAGAGGAGAGGAGAGGAGAGGAGAGGAGAACAGAGAACAGGTTAGCCTCTTACCCTCGTACTGCCAGTCTGGAAGGGTCAAGTTTAATGGAGCCAGAGGACAGCACAACAGAAGCATGGAAGAAAAGAGAGGCGTGAAACTCTTGGCCGAGCGAAAAGGTTTGGTGTTAGAGAAGAAACAGAACCATAAAGAAAGGCCTCAGAGGGATAAAAGGAGAGAGGACAGAAAGAAAGGGGGAAGGGGGAGGAAAGGAGAGAGGCAGAAAGAAAAGGGGGCAAGGGAGGGGTCAGGTTAGCTCATGTGGAAGAATACAAAGTGTTAGGGAACCATGAAAAGTTAACAGTTCTGCAAACATGGTGGGCTCATCTCTCCTGGCTTTCAGCATTTGTTGATTGACGTCCTCTGGCAAAGCAGAGAGAGCAGCGTTCAGCATAGAGGCCACGGTAACACAGCCCCACCCAGGGAGGAACAGGGAGAAGCAGGGCCGTGTAGAGGCCACGGTAACACAGCCCCACCCTGGGAGGAACAGGGAGAAGCAGGGCCGTGTAGAGGCCACGGTAACACAGCCCCACCCAGGGAGGAACAGGGAGAAGCAGGGCCGTGTAGAGGCCACGGTAACACAGCCCCACCCTGGGAGGAACAGGGAGAAGCAGGGCCGTGTAGAGGCCACGGTAACACAGCCCCACCCTGGGAGGAACAGGGAGAAGCAGGGCCGTGTAGAGGCCACGGTAACACAGCCCCACCCTGGGAGGAACAGGGAGAAGCAGGGCCGTGTAGAGGCCACGGTAACACAGCCCCACCCTGGGAGGAACAGGGAGAAGCAGGGCCGTGTAGAGGCCACGGTAACACAGCCCCACCCTGGGAGGAACAGGGAGAAGCAGGGCCGTGTTGTTGTTTTTTGGACTACCAACGACAGCAGACAAAGACAAACACAGAAGTCGGAGGGCAACCGCGCCGGGTGTCCACCGTCACTCCCTGTCGGACATCAGCGGCCTGCCGTCTGGCTGAGGTGTCTGCTTACCCTGCGTGTCACCAGAGACGGCCAGGGACAGTGGGACAGCCATCAACACCAGGCCCTCCCAGCCAGCGCTCTAGGGTTTCACACAGGCCCTCTGGTGACTAAGTCCATTCAGGCCACTAAACACCTGTGGCTGGGTGTGAAGGCACGGATAGGTTTCTTATCCGATATGCAGACTCACTGGGGCCTTCTGGTAATACAGGGTTTTAAAAGCGGGCACTAATCAGTAACCTGACCGCGGGGACGTAATATTACTGGCATTTTAATTAAGTCTGTTTCCTTAGCGCAGGTACGCCTGATCATTTTTAAATAACAAGGCACACCCAGGGCCACTGTGTGTGTGACAATTTCATTCAAAGCCTTCATTTCCTCAGTTCTTCCAATTTGAGCTGCCTGTTAGGAACCCTCTGCATGCTGCAAGGCACAGGAACAAAATCAATTCACTATGCCCATACAGGGTTCTACAGGGAGGCAATTCACTGCAACTTTTTGGACTCAAAAAGCATAATTTGGAGTTATTCCTTAGGTGTCAGGCTACTGAGTACCAGCACTTATCTTTTAAGTATACACATTAATCTACAACACGGGCTCAGGCTGATGGAGATTGGTATTAATTCTGCATCCATCAACTGGAGAAATGGAAAGGAAGAGGATGTCATTCTGATAGTGACAAAACGATCAGAGCAAGTGGGTCAGGCCCCCCAATCTCAGGCATAAACACAACATAACGTCAACATCTTTATGCAAATCAGCTCAGAGAAAAATGTGCTCCATGACTAAACATTAAAGAGAGTGAGTCTTGGTGTGTGTGTGTGTGTGTGTGTGGGTGTGTGTCTGTGATACGGTGCTTTTGTGAATTTATAGAATTCATTTAAAAACACTAGCAGGTATTCACTCTTTTGTAGAGTCCTTTAATGGATCACAGGGAGTCTATTTTGTTAGTTTTGCTGTGTGTGTGTGTGTGTGTGTGTGTGTGTGTGTGTGTGTGTGTGTGTAGTGGTGGGGTGGTGGTGACAGGGGGTGATGTCAAAAGCTTGCTCTGTGTAGAAGAGGGAGAGTCAAGCAGGGAGAAAGAACACTGCCGTTTGTTGCACTGCTAATGGTCCCCTATTGAGATCAGAGCACACCATCTTTGGAGTACCAGCAGGGCTGAGAAAATCCAAACGCACACATGCACATTAACACACACACACACACATCATATCCCTCACACCCTCCCTTGAATCCCGCAGACACACAGGGACCTAACCACATTAACTCCAAGTATTCACAGCCAAGAGATGAAGCATGTTTGTTGACAACAAAGTCAAAGTGAGGCGTCTCAGAATCCCACCATGTTTACATCTTTTAGCGGCTGATGTTGTTTTTGTTATTTGTTTGCTGACATCTTTCATGTCGGCGTTCTCCTTATGGGATGGCTTCCTGCAGATATGAGAGAATATCAGAGATGATGCCCCAGTGCTGCTCCACCCCTGGCAACAGGACCCACTCACACCAGCTTTACTGGTTAGTCACGCAGACATTCCTCAATGCCAAATGCAGAAACGCTCCAAAGGTTGATAATTCAACGTGAAATCAGTGTAAGCATTGGTATATACACACCCACAAACACACACACAGATACAGAAACTCACACACACAAACACACGCTGTATAGAAACACACACAGTGACGCACACACACACACACACACACACACACACACACACACACACACACACACACACATACACACACACACACACACGTCTCAGTGAAAAGCTGCTTAAAGACTTATTCACTTATCTGCCATGCCAGGGCCCAAATCCTAAAAAGCTGAGTTCTGGAGTCAGGAGGTATGGAGCGGGTTAACAGTGTTCAGAGGAGGGGAGTGGTCCTATAGCCGGGGACATGACACCCTGCACTGTGGCCAAAAGGCTGCTGCTGCTGCTACAGCCCAGTGGAAGAGCACAGGGCTTCTCTACTAGCAGGGCGTGCATCTGTGCCACACACAGGAGAGCTCGCAGACACACAGCACGAGACGGAGATGGGGGGGGGTGTAGAGGAGGGTTAGGAAGGAGCGGGAGTGGATGAAAGAGCAAGGAAGAGAGGAGAGGGGATGGGGGGAGGGGTAGAGGAGGGTTAGGAAGGAGCGGGAGTGGATGAAAGAGCAAGGAAGAGAGGAGAGGGGATGGGCAAGCAGAGGAGAAGCACACGCCTGTCCAAACGCTCAAGGGTGTGTGTGCCATACACAGGTCTGCAGACATTAAAAAAGCAAACACACACACATACATACCTGTCCACAAAAACACACACACATACATACCTGTCCACAAAAACACACACACATACATACCTGTCCACAAAAACACACACACATACATACCTGTCCACAAAAACACACACACATACATACCTGTCCACAAAAACACACACACATACATACCTGTCCACAAAAACACACACATACATACCTGTCCACAAAAACACACAACACATACATACCTGTCCACAAAAACACACACACATACATACCTGTCCACAAAACACACACACATACATACCTGTCCACAAAAACACACAACACATACATACCTGTCCACAAAACACACACACATACATACCTGTCCACAAAACACACACACATACATACCTGTCCACAAAAACACACAACACATACATACCTGTCCACAAAAACACACACACATACATACCTGTCCACAAAAACACACACACATACATACCTGTCCACAAAAACACACACACATACATACCTGCCCACAAAAACACACACACATACATACCTGTCCACAAAAACACACACACATACATACCTGTCCACAAAAACACACACACATACATACCTGTCCACAAAAACACACACACATACATACCTGTCCACAAAAACACACACACATACATACCTGTCCACAAAAACACACACACATACATACCTGTCCACAAAAACACACACACATACATACCTGTCCACAAAAACACACACACATACATACCTGTCCACAAAACACACACACATACATACCTGTCCACAAAACACACACACATACATACCTGTCCACAAAAACACACACACATACATACCTGTCCACAAAAACACACACACATACATACCTGTCCACAAAAACACACACACATACATACCTGTCCACAAAACACACACACATACATACCTGTCCACAAAACACACACACATACATACCTGTCCACAAAAACACACACACATACATACCTGTCCACAAAAACACACACACATACATACCTGTCCACAAAAACACACACACATACATACCTGTCCACAAAAACACACACACATACATACCTGTCCACAAAAACACACACACATACATACCTGTCCACAAAAACACACACACATACATACCTGTCCACAAAAACACACACACATACATACCTGTCCACAAAAACACACACACATACATACCTGTCCACAAAAACACACACACATACATACCTGTCCCACAAAAACACACACACATACATACCTGTCCACAAAAACACACACACATACATACCTGTCCACAAAAACACACACACATACATACCTGTCCACAAAAACACACACACATACATACCTGTCCACAAAAACACACACACATACATACCTGTCCACAAAAACACACACACATACATACCTGCCCACAAAAACACACACACATACATACCTGTCCACAAAAACACACAACACATACATACCTGTCCACAAAAACACACACACATACATACCTGTCCACAAAAACACACACACATACATACCTGCCACAAAAACACACACACATACATACCTGTCCACAAAAACACACACACATACATACCTGTCCACAAAAACACACACACATACATACCTGTCCACAAAAACACACAACACATACATACCTGTCCACAAAAACACACACACATACATACCTGTCCACAAAAACACACACACATACATACCTGTCCACAAAAACACACACACATACATACCTGTCCACAAAAACACACACACATACATACCTGTCCACAAAAACACACACACATACATACCTGCCCACAAAAACACACACACATACATACCTGTCCACAAAAACACACACACATACATACCTGTCCACAAAAACACACACACATACATACCTGTCCACAAAAACACACACACATACATACCTGTCCACAAAAACACACACACATACATACCTGTCCACAAAAACACACACACATACATACCTGCCCACAAAAACACACACACATACATACCTGTCCACAAAAACACACA
The DNA here is from genome assembly GCA_017639675.1 of Aplochiton taeniatus. Lineage (NCBI taxonomy): Eukaryota > Metazoa > Chordata > Actinopteri > Galaxiiformes > Galaxiidae > Aplochiton > Aplochiton taeniatus. The sequence goes on from CM030184.1 coordinate 295,187, forward strand.
ACACATACATACCTGTCCACAAAAACACACACACATACATACCTGTCCACAAAAACACACACACATACATACCTGCCCACAAAAACACACACACATACATACCTGTCCACAAAAACACACACACATACATACCTGTCCACAAAAACACACACACATACATACCTGTCCACAAAAACACACAACACATACATACCTGTCCACAAAAACACACACACATACATACCTGTCCACAAAAACACACACACATACATACCTGTCCACAAAAACACACACACATACATACCTGTCCACAAAAACACACAACACATATATACCTGCCCACAAAAACACACAACACATACATACCCGTCCACAAAAACACACAACACATACATACCCGTCCACAAAACACACAACACATACATACCTGTCCACAAAAACACACACACATACATACCTGTCCACAAAAACACACAACACATACATACCTGTCCACAAAAACACACAACACATACATACCCGCCCACAAAAACACACAACACATACATACCCGTCCACAAAACACACAACACATACATACCGCACAAGCACATGGTGGAATGTGGAGATTCGGTGCGATTGCAGAGAGTGATTACCACTCAGAATCAATAGTCAGCAGTGGCCCAGCAGGAGTGTAGTCTGGAGCATCACTTAGATGGTGTGGCTCCTGTGCCATGCACACAGAAAGATGTATGACGCAGTATGGTTTCCTATCAAACAGACCAACTCAAAATACACCAGTGAGCCACGAAGACCATAGAACCAATCCCATTAACAATTGAAATCCAAGCCAGGACACTTAAGATTGCAGACACATAACTAGTGCCCACGTTGTCACGGGCAACACGCATGGATGTTGAGTGTTCTGCGGTTTCTTTGTTTACAAGGAAGGACACTTTCTAGTTTCTTTTTTTTTTCTTCCTGGAAAAAAGAGAACTCAAGGTTGTCCTCTAAGCTTCTCTAATTTAGAGCACATTTGTCTAATCAAAGAATGATTGAGTTGGTAGCTATGTTGTTTCTTAACAAAACTTTGCTACAATCCCTGTCAATGGGGATCTAAAGAAGCCCAGGAAGCTTTAAAGAGATTTGACGAACCTTCAGCTATAGATGACTAAGCCTGAATTAGGGCTCACTCCGGGCAGGGGTCACTGTGGTTTCAGCAGCTCCTCTGATGACTAGCGCATAGCTGGACACTTCTGCCTCGGACTGGAGCCGGAGTGGAACAGGATGCACTCAAACCTCTTGTTCTTACAAGTGGGAAAAAGCTTCCTAATGACGCCATTGTTTGCAACCATATGGCTTTCGAAAGGGTCGCAACAGCCTCAGAGGAAGCCAATTAGCAGCTGTAGTGAGGCTCAGGGCAGAAACACAGGAACAACAATAGGGTCATCATCACGTGGAATATCTCGCAAGACAACGTCTTCTACAAGCATCTGTCCAATTAACATCAGAGCATGCTGTGCCGTGGTCAACAAGGAACATCTCCTGTACAAGTCCTTTCATAAAGAAATGGTTGTCAATCAGACGAGCAAGTCCTTCCCTGTTTGTCTTTCATTACCCAGCTCAATTATACTGCCTGATTGTGTTCTCTGCTAACATAGAAAACAAGCAGGCTTTGTTCTGTTAATCTAAGGGAACATTGCTTTAATGGGCATGTCTCACTGGCCCTGATAGAATTATTCAAGTGTAAATTGGAGGCAAAAAAAAAGCAATAGAAAAATGTTAAAGACACAAAACCTGAAAAAAGAGGCACTCAATTGGTAATTGGTAATCAAAGCACCGTACACTTGAGCAGCCTAATCCAAAGACAATCTAAATATTATCATTTCAACCTCTGGGTAATTTGTTCTCATTTCAAAAATATGATCTCCCTAATCAACATGTCAATTTACCCTTTAAGCTACAAAACTTAAATTACAGATGTTTGCTGCTTTTTTCCTGACAGAAAAATTGAATAGGCTTACAGCCATACTAATTCTTTTTCAAGGTTTGGAGCTTGCTGTTCTCGTGACTACAGATCCTCCCCACAACGGTAACATGACTTCACTCATTTCATGTGTGTAGTTTGGTATATTTTATTGGAATGCCATATACAGTCCCCTCCAAAAGTATTGGAACAGTAATGCCAATTCCTTTATTTTTGCTGTAGACTGAAAGCGTTTGGGTTTGACACCAAAAGATGAATATGAGACAAAAGATCAATATGTCAGCTTTTATTTCCAGGTATTTTCATCTGGATCTGATAAACAACTTAGAAGATATCATTATTTGAAAAGAAAGACCACATTTTTAGATGAGCAAAAGTATTGGAACAGATAGACTTGAAATGGATCTAAGTGAATAAGACTCAATATTTTGTTGCAAATCCTTTGCTTTCAATAACTGCATCAAGCCTGCGACCCATGGACTTCACCAAACTTTTGCATTCTTCTTTTGTTATGCCTTTCCAGGCTTTCACTGCAGCCTCTTTCAGTTGTTGCTTGTTTTGGGGGGTTTCTCCCTTCAGTCTCCTTTTAAGAAGGTAAAAAGAATGCTCTATAGGGTTTAAGTCTGGAGATTGACTTGGCCAGTCTAGGACCTTCCACTTCTTGCCCCTGATGAACTCCTTTGTTGCTTTTGCAGTGTGTTTAGGGTCATTATCTTGCTGCATGACAAAGGATCTCCCAATCAGTTTGGTTGCATCCTTCTTTAAATTGGCAGACAAAATGTTTCTGTAGACTTCCGAATTCATTTTGCTGCCGCCATCATGTGTTACATCATCAATGAAGATTAATGAGCCCGTCCCAGAAGAAGCCATTGAAGCCCAAGCCATCACATTACCTCCACCGTGTTTCACAGATGAGCTTGTGTTTTGGGGGTCATGAGCAGATCCTTTTTTTCTCCAAACCTTAGCCTTTCCATCACTCTGGTAGAAGTTAATCTTCGTCTCAGCAGTCCATAAAACTTTTTCCCAGAATTTTTGAGGCTCGTCTCTGTACTTTTTGGCAAAATCCAGCCTGGCCTTCCTATTCTTTATGCTAATGAATGGCTTGCATCTTCTGGTGTAGCCTCTGTACTGTTGTCCATGAAGTCTTCTGCGAACAGTGGATTCTGAAACCTTCACTCCTGCCCTCTGGAAGTTGTTGTTGATCTCACCAACAGTAGTTTTAGGGTCTTTCTTCACAGCTCTGACAATGTTTCTGTCGTCAACTGCTGTTGTTTTCCTTGGTCGTCCCGTTCGATGTCTGTTACTTAGTACACCAGTAGTTTGTTTCTTCCTGAGGATATTCCAAATTGTTGTACTGGCTATGGCTAGTGTCTGTGCAATGGCTCTGATTGATTTCCCATCTTCTCTTAGCTTCACAATTGCTTTCTTTTCACCCATAGACAGTTCTCTGCTTTTCATGTTGATTACTATAACTGCAGTCTGCACAGGCAAAACCAGAATCTGAAACTGAGCCTAGACATTCAGTGTTATTTATTGTTTGAATAATAAATGTAATAAGACACACCTGGGCAACAAAACACACCTGTTAGTCACATGTTCCAATACTTTTGCTCAACAAAAAATGTGGTGTTCCTTTACAAATAATGATATCTTCTAAGTTGTTTATCAGATCCAGATGAAAATACCTGGAAATAAAAGCTGACATATTGATCTTTTGTCTCATATTCATCTTATGGTGTCAAACCCAAACGCTTTCAGTCTACAGCAAAAATAAAGGAATTGGCATTACTGTTCCAATACTTTTGGAGGGGACTGTATGTGGTGTCTCCTCCACATTACTGTGACAGTGAAACAAGCCATCATGCCAAATGTGACATGTAGCTAAGAAACAGACACACAAAACAGGTTTTCAACTGCAACCAAAACCACCCAAAAAGGAATATCTGGAAAATGGAAAAGCACATTATACACATCTGATAAATTAAAACCCTGAAGTTTACTGCAACTCAAGTTCGTCCACAAACCATATTTTATTCCAATAAGAAGCTTGTCTACCTTCATTCTCATGAACATTAAATAAGACATATAACCATCTTGTCTTTAGAAAGATTACATTCCATCATATGGACAATCCCAGAGTCTTGACTGACGATATGGCCAACACATTAGTCTTCCTCAGAGGTGGGCAGGCCCTGCTTTCTGAGACGGAGAGGAAGAGCGATGACAAGAGAAAGTAAAGCCCTCCTGTTTCTGAGAGGAATGGCTCTCACCCAGCTCCACACAAGGTCCCCCATCTCATAAAGCATTTCATAACTCCATATGCACTCATAAATACTCCTGCCCTTTATATAAATATCAAGTCGAGATGAAGAGGAATCGTCAGAACGGGGCAGCAGAAAGTCACCTTCCTGTCGAGGTGGAGGAGGAGGAAGAGGAGGAGGAGGAGGAAGAGGAGGAAGAGGAGGAGGAGGAGGAGGAGGAGGAGGAGGGTGGGTTCACACAGAGGCAGCAGGCACCTAGTGGGAGGGTAAACCAGCCTGCCCTCCAATAAGCAGCCACTTAACAAATACCAAGGGGTCGGGGTTCACATCACGACTTATCCCTGGAGTAGCGGGTTGCCCGGGGGATGATATGAGTGGAGCCGGGGCAAACAGGGACATCTGTTGAATTCCTCCTGGTGTGGTGTGGTGTGGTGTGGTGTGGTGTGGTGTGTGTGTGTGTGTGTGTGTGTGTGTGTGTGTGTGTGTGTGTGTGTGTGTGTGTGTGTGTGGTGTGGTGTGGTGTGGTGTGGTGTGTGTGTGTGTGTGTGTGTGTGTGTGTGTGTGTGTGGTGTGCGGTACAGGAGGGCAGCACGGGGGCTTGGGACCCCTCCAGGAGAGCTGGGCACAAAGAGCCGGCTGAGACATCGAGGGGAGGGCAGCCGGCCAACTCCATACTCTGCCAATTAATGGCAGGTTGAGACCGGAAAAACTAGAGGAAGTACTCTCCATCCCCATCTGGAGATAGCATCGAGGGGATCCATTTTATAGACGCGTGTGTGTCTGGGATGTACAGTGACACTTCAAGTTGCCCATGCTGCAAAAAAACGCATTAAGGTCTAAACATTTACCAACATCTCAGACTCCTTTCTTTAAGATTTAGACCAAGTCATTGCCAAACTGCTGTGTCACTCCTCTGCAGTGTATGCCAACCGGAAACCTAAAGCAGCAGCAGAGAAACTGTTTTTAAAATGTTGATCCCGGAGTTTTCTGGGACGACAGAGAGTAAACACCATGTGCATATTCCCAGAAAAGTCAAGGTAGGTTCATGATAGATATCCATTTAATCGGACGCTGTGATGGACAATGGAAAATGGAAAACCCTAAGCCACCCACAACACGTCTCCTACCATCTGCTTCTGCACAGACCATTGTTTTATTTGTCAGCCATGTTTCCTGACGTGTTCGGTTTTCTTTGTAAGGTCGGTGACAGGTGGTAAACAGGAAGAAAGATGATTATGGTGGACTACAAATACCAGCAAGTCAGGTTCATCATTCATCTCATCCCTTTAAGGTACCTTGTCTAGACCCTAACATAGCACACAGCCTCATACTCTATGTCATTCAAGTATTAATCAACAAAAACATACAACTCAACTCATTGAATTGAACCTTGAAAGTTGAATGAATGTGTTCCTATATACCGTGTCCTGACGGCTTGCCACCAGGATAGCTAGCCAGACTGAAATGAGTTCATAGCCACAGGGAGAAAGAGAGTCCTTCTCATATGTTCAAAGGTAATTCTGTAAGTCTGGGGTCTGAGCTGATCCTCCCCCTGCCCCCTCCCCGACCCCTCTGGGAGGCAAAATGGAGAAGGGGAGGAGATGAAGAGAGAAGGAGACGCTGGGCGGCCGGACCCTCATCGCTAACCTATGAAGAGAGAGAGAGACGCTGGGCGGCCGGACCCTCATCGCTAACCTATGAAGAGAGAGAGAGACGCTGGGCGGCCAGACCCTCATCGCTAACCTATGAAGAGAGAGAGAGACACTGGGCGGCCAGACCCTCATCGCTAACCTATGAAGAGAGAGAGAGACGCTGGGCGGCCGGACCCTCATCGCTAACCTATGAAGAGAGAAGCAGGACGGGGGGGGAATTCGTTTACTGGAGTGTTAACCAGCAGAGTCTCCCCTGTCTGCACTCCCCCCCCCCCATCCTCTGCCCCCCCCCCCCCCCCAACCAGCCCACAGCTGCCCTCTCTCCTGGAAGTCGGCGCGACACTAGCCACAGACCGGAGGCTGCAATCACAGCCCCATTGAACTGGGCTTGTCCATCCTCACTCACTCACAGTCCTGGTGTGAGAGCTGCAGATGCAGGCTTGGGGTTCAGCCAGGCTCTGCCATGCCCAGAGACTGCCTCCCTCCTGGGCCGCGTGGAGCCTGATTAAAGCCTGCTGGCAGCCAGATTAAAAAGCCCTCTCCGCCTTGCTAGCCCCTTTTCAAACTCAAACACACACACACACACACACACACACACACACACACACACACACACACACACACACACACACACACACACACATACATACATAAATACACACTCCACATGTACTGCACATCTGGTCTCTAATCAAACAATCCCCAAAATAGGCAAACAATTGTTACATGAGACAGATAAAAAAGAGAGAGTAAGAGAGAGAGAGAGAGAGAGAGGTAGAGGGCAATAGAGAGATTGAGAGAAAGAGAGGGATAGAGAGAGAGCGAGAGAGTCAAAGGGGAAAAGAGGTGGAAAGACAGAGGGATGTAGGGCAGTGTGGGAATTAGAACAGTACAAAGGAAGAAACAACAGCCTGGTGTCACATGGTACCCACCCACACACACTCACACACTTGGAAGCAGACAGTGTGTTGTGCCTAGGCACAGGTTTTCCCTGTGGGGAGGGGATTGCACAGGGGAACGGACGGTATCTGTGGCCTGCCATCCAGATTGAAGTGTGACCTTTCATTAACCTTCATTACTATGGGCGGTCTGGCCTGCCCTCCAGAGGGACGTGGTCTGGGGGGCAACGCTGCAGGCTCCAGAGCTAACAGGCAGTATCAGAGCTCCTTCCCACTGTCTGAGGGAAACAGCCACGGAGGAACACATGAAAGGGTGACAGCAGAAAAAGGCAGATGGGAGGTGGAGAGGAGGAGTTAGAGAGGACGCTAAGGACAAAAGAAGAGAGTCAAAGATAGAGAGAGTGACGGAGTGAGGGTAAGAGTAATTACTCTGCTGCCCATCACAGATTACTGCCTATGAATATCAGAGGCGTCAGCCTTTCCTTTGATGAATCAATTCCCAATCACCTCGTCCAGTGGGACGTGGCCGTGTGAAGACCCGGTGGACATTGTCCTTCTCAGCGCCGGTTTGATTTGACACACAGACCACAGCCAGGCTGAGGGAACCAGGGGGGCTTTGGAGACGTACAGATCGGAGGGATTGATTTATATGAGGGCACATGGGGAGGGGGAGGAGAAGGAGGCGAGAGGTGGGGGGGGGTTGTTTGTGGAGGAATCTTCGTTCAAACCAAGATCATCCCTTGGGTGAGGCTGAACAGCCTGAGAGAAGGCGACAGACCCATGGACCCCCCCCTCTCCTCCTCGTCTTGACCAACATGGACCCCCCCCTCTCCTCCTCGTCTTGACCAACATGGACCCCCCCCCTCTGCTCCAACATGCACCCCCCCTCTTCTTTAACATGCACCCCCCCCCCCTCTAACCCTAACCATAACCCCCCTCCCCCCTTCTCCAACATGCACCCCCCCTCTAACCCTAACCATAACCCCCCCCCCCCTCCTCTTCTCCAACATGCACCCCCCCTCTAACCCTAACTATAACCCCCTCCACCCTTCTCCAACATGCACCCCCCCTCTAACCCTAACCATAAACCCCCCCCACGCCCCCTCCTCTTTCCAACATGCACCCCCCCTACCCCTAACCATAACCCCCCCCCCCCCCCTCCTCTTTCCAACGAGCACCCCCCCTCTGACCCTAACCATAACCCCTCCCCCCTCCTCTTCTCCAACATGCACCCCCCTCTAACCCTAACCATAACCCCCCCCCCCCTCCTCTTTCCAACATGCACCCCCCCTCTAACCCTAACCATAACCCCCCCCCCCTCCTCTTTCCAACATGCACCCCCCCTCTAACCCTAACCATAACCCTACCCCCCCCCCCCCCCCCCTCCTCTTTCCAACATGCACCACACAGCACTTTCTCTTCTTTCTATCGCTGTGTTTTTCTTTATTTTCCTTACTCTTTTTTTGTTCCACCCCATCGCTCCTTTTCAGCCCTCTTTATCTCTCCCTTTCTCTCTGCTTTGTTCTTCTTCCTCCCTCCCTCCCTCTCTCTCTCTGCTCCCTCCCTCCCTCCCTCCCTCCCTCCCTCTCTCCCTCCCTCCCTCCCTCCCTCCACCTTCCTCTCTGCCCTCTGCACCGGGCCGTGTGCTGTCCCACTCAGATTCAATCAGCTTGTGGACCGGCGTAACCACCTCTAATTCCTACCTGCTCCCCATGTAATTATCCATGTCTGCAACCATTCAAATTACAGGTTGCAGCCACAGCCGTAATCAGTGGGCTGAAAAAGCCCTCATCACGTGGACACGGACCACTAGAATATGGAGCCCCAGCACCAAACAGGGAGCGCAGGGGCCCAGACTGGGGAAATGCCTATCTCTGCACAGTCGAGATTACGGGTGCTGAAGGCTAATGCTGTTCCGTATGTTCGATAATGGACAGGAATATGTCTGTGTAGAATAATGGGGTGTGATACAATAAATACCGGTGTAATGGTAGCAATTGAATAAGTATGCCTGTTGTTTGCATACTGGCTTTCAGTAATGGAACTTTGGGCGAGTTGAAAAATAGTTGATGGAAAAACAAGCCAAGTTTCCTATCCTTTGTATAAGGAGTCCGTGGGGTAAATATGTAACTGTCAGTCCCCTGAATATGGGGATGACTGTAGAGTGTGGCAGCGAGAGGTCAGATCAGGCAGGGATGGAATGCAACAGAAGTCCATTATCCTAGCCATGGAAAGTATCGTTAAGCTTTGCACAGTGTAATTACCAGCACAAAACAGAGTGGCACAATACAGCAAACACACACACACACACACACACACACACACACACAGACACACACACACACACACACACACACACACACAGACACAGACACAGACACAGACACACACACACACACACACAGACACACACAGACACACACACACACACAGACACACACAGACACACACACACACACACACACACACACACACACACACACACACAGCTGTGCTAACTTTAGTGCATTTGCTCTGAATCGCACGTGAGATGTGCTTGTGCACAAACACACATAAGCTTTCACAAATCTATAAACAAGCGCGTCAAGTTGCTCTTATCCCAAACAAAGCAGGAGATCAAGCTTCAGTCAGATGGAATTAACTTCTGCCTCAAGGTGACTGAACCTAATTAATGGGGCCTGATTTGCGTTCCAGCCAAACACGTTTAAATCTGTGAAAAATGGCAGCAAGAACGAGAGCACAACTCTTTGTGGCAAGCCATGCATTAGTGCAGAGGAGGAAGCCAAAGTCATGGAAAGGCGGGAAAAGAAAGGCCCCATAAAGAGACATTCCATGGGGCTTTCCAGGGTTCCAACCCGGCAACGTTTTTGGGTCAGTGCCTTCTCCACTCAACAAGACAACACTTTTCAGTTAATGTGCTGAGAGCCTGGGAGATTTCATCCAAAAAAGGAAGCCATTAGGAAGGCATTGACCTTCAACAAGGCACTCCTTTCTCCTTTCATTCAGTGTGCAGGTATCACGCAATCACTCTCCTCCAAAAGCTCTGTATGAGGAGGAGGTCTTTGATAAGAGAAAACATGAATTAGTAGTTACAATGAAAGTGAAGTACAGGAAAGCAGGAAGGAAGGAAGGAATGAAGGAAGGAAGGAAGGAGGGAAAGAAGGAGGGAAAGAAGGAGGGAAAGGAAGCAAAGAAAGGAAGAACACAAATTGTTAATTAACATTTGAGCAATACAAAGAAAGGAATCCTCTCTTTATTCAGGAACAGCGGTTCCCAAAATGATCAGCTTTCTGTGTGTGGCCCAGGAAATGCACAGCTGAGCACCCAGCCTCTGAGGGCCCCTTCCCCGACCTCTGGAACAAGGTCGACGGATTGAAATGGTAAATACCATTGCCTCAGTAATAGGAAAACATTAGACTAGAAGAAGAATCCTCTTAACTAGATAATTCAGCTGTGCAGGCTGATATCGGGATTTACTGCCTGGCATGTCCTTCAACATCGACGCGAAAGAGAAGGGCTCAATCTTCAGGATAGGAAGCTTATACTTTAAAAGCAGCATGATTTAGCATCCTCCTGAATACATTTAATGTCTGTGTGGAGTAGATGCCGTACAGTATATCCTCCTCCTAGGATTAAATTAAATCGATTTATCTTGACCTCCCAATGGTATTTATGATTCAAAGCATTTAGGGATTCTTGGCAGTCGCCAGCATCAGCCTAAACTGGATGAAGCACTATATTAAGAAGAAATATTATCATATGGAAAACATTTTCAAATCACAGAAATATACATGGAATGCATAGCCAGAAGAGTATTATTCTACAAGCCATCTGGTGTAGGCTCTTGGCTCCTTCTGGAATCTCCCCATCCGTTAATAAACAGAAAAGTCCTGTAAACATCCTATATAGAGCAAGTATAGGACTGAAATGTATTCTTTTTACATACCATTCACATACAGTATGTTGTGTTTTTCTGCTTTATCTTCATGGTAACGCTTTCATTTCATTACTCCTTGGTTAATAGGCCAGTACCGATTTTATTAGATACAAGTAAAACTATATTGTTATAATTTACAGCCGTGACAGCTGTGTTTTTGTCTGAGCCTAGATAATTATAGGGGCTTGATGGTTCCAGCCAGACAGCCCCTCTGGAGGTGTACCGTACCTTCTGTGGCCTGGCCCCAACTGGAGGTGAGCAGAGTCAGGATTGCCATGCCCGTCCCCAGCCATGTGGAGCGCCAGCAGCCCGGTCGCATCTTCTGTCCAGCCTTATTGCCTGTCCACCTGGAGGGGATACAGAGAGGGTTCTCAGTCACAGCCCGGGGACAGCCTGCGGAGTTCCCTGCCAAGGCTCAGGAGAGGAGCACCTCACACGCAAAGCAGACACTTTCACACGTACGGAAATCTGCCAACAATACAGGATGTATGTGCTTGCACACACAAGTCACCTTGCCCACAGATATATGTATTTATTTTACGAAGAGACCCATGTTAGAGGCCCAATATTCTATGGGCAGAGAAAAGTATTGCAACGTAGAAAGACCAACATTTAAAGACACTGTAGTGGTCAGACCGAGCTGCCGCCATTCAAATATGGGCGTCTGCAGCTTCGCCTGCGCAGAATGAGGCAATAAAAACATGATGGAAAAACACAGGATGCTTTGCTCAGCTAGAAGAGGCCAAGTCGACGTGACAGTGTTTCAAGAATAGAGATGTTAAGCTGTGATCTGTCAGAGGTGCTCGGTGGCCTACCTTACTCAACAGGCTTATTTTAGGCCAAGGCGATGAGCTGCAAACATCTGCTTTCAGAGCATACGCACAGGCAGACAAGGAGTCACAGGCATCAAGCCAATCCTATCCAAAGAGACTTCCCCAGAATCAGCATCTCTGTCACTGTTATCACAACAAAGGCCCCATTGTGTGAGCCGTACTGAGTAGCATAAATAAATGTATGCACACACCATATCTGTCTCTAGTCCTATATACCACATATTAAAAATGCATGCAAATGCATAAACACACACAATGACACATGGTCACGCCATCATGCCTATTCTGTCACACACACACATGTACACAAGCACAAGCACAGCGTCCAGAAAACGCAAACAAACAAGCCCTTCGACAATAAGGTCCGGAAAAAAGCAACCCCTGCACCCGTCTTTTAGTGCAACAGCGGGGAGCTATTTCACACTGCTTTGCTTTTCTCTTTCCCCCTTCTGCTCTCTCTGGCTCTCGTGTTCCCTTTGAAGCAAATTTGATTTCCCACGTTCATACATACAACGGCCTTAAGAGAGCTGAGCAAGACACCTTTGATCCGTTTCACATGAGAGAATTCTGATTTGCCAAGGAGCAGACCTACAATAGCCACCACGAAGCAGCAATCCTTTTTTTCCCCTTTTTTTTTTGGCAGCTTGAAACCTTATACACTGTTAAGTTGACATTTGCATCCTTATTTACATACATTGAACACCAGTAAGTCTCGAAAAATTGTTATTGACTGTGCATCTGGGATGAGCATGAGAGAACTATTTGAGTGATTTAATTTCAACTTTGTTGCACCCGAATCTATCTGCATTCTGACCTAGTGTGCCCTGAGCCATCAAATAAACAGAGCAATATTTCCAGACACAGTGGAGGGCTTTACTGCAACTCCAAGGTAAGCTATCAGGCCTCCAGGTTTAATTCCACTTTCCGGTAGTTGGTTTGAAGTATATGATGCTGTACTAACGCACACCATAAATCCAACCAAGATGAGAGAGAGGGAGTTTGGCTCGGCCGGAAATGTCTGCCTTCCTGTATTTGTCGGTATCTTTTTCCAGGACAACTCTGTGGCCGTGATCTAACGTATTGGAACAGTAAAGCGATCAAGCTGCCGGTGCTGGGGGAGGACAAGTGTGTGGGGATGTTGTTGGAGGTGGGCTGTGAAGGGGAGGAGGCTGAAGCAATCACAGTTATGGATTACACCCAGTCTGGGGACACAGCGCTTCATCCTCCGAGTGCAGGAAGCGGCTCTGTGTCCCTCCATCTCCCTGCTCTCCCCCTCTCTCTCTCTCTCTCATTCCCCTTTTTCCTGCTCCCTTGCTCCTTCACTTGTCTTTCATCAGACGGCGCTCCTTCCTGTTGGACCTTTTTCCCCGTCTCTTCCTCTGCTTCTGAGTTGGCAGAGTGTCGGAAGCGTCTTGATAAAAGCAAATCACATCTTTCCATTAAACATGAAAGGAGTGAAGAGGTGATCTTACCCCTTACTGTACCTGTTTAATCTAATCCAATACCCCCCCCCCCCCCCCTCCCCTGCCGACAGCCACTTCAAGGCTCTTTCTCGGCCTCGTCAATAATGAGGAAAGGTTTCAACATCAATCCGTCTTTCAGAAGGCGCTAAGAGTAAGGAGAGGTGAGCCTAAATGTAACGATGAAAGGAATGCCCAACACACGGCGTTACCGGCAGACGGTAGTCCTGTCTACACTCTCAACATGGCTGAGAGACAACCTCACAGCCACAGCCAGGGGCTGTTCATACAACGGAGACCACTACAGCTGAAATAGAAATGTAGGCTGCTCGCTCCAAGAGGATCATTAAAAAAGAGGGCAAATAAAGAAAGACCTCTTATTGGCCTCATCCTGCTTAGGCCATCATAGTCATCCTGCTTAGGCCATCAGAGTCATCCTGCTTAGGCCATCACCGTCACTCCAAAATGAGCCTGTGAAGGTCCTCATTTCCCTCATACATACCTTTGTTTGTACAGTCCAGCCATAGGGCAGAGATGTGGGCTATCTCCTGGAGTCAAGTCAGTGCAGGAGGCTTTAGTCAGTGGGTCAATCTAATTCCAGTGCAGCCCTGTGATGCTGCAAAACACATTGGACTACTTGGCTGAGGGGCCGAGCCTGGCTGACCTAATCCCATTGAAACAAAGCAGCTAAGAGCTGTCGTGCCGTTTGTCCACAAATAGGACACCAACCAGTGGAACTCAGAAACCTGCCACCACATGACCCCTGCATCATGGGAAACACTGCGCATGCTAACGGCGGAATGCTTGCATGGATTCAACGATAGAGCCTGATTCATACCTGCCTTGAAAAAGAACCATTCCTCAAAGGTTTCTCATTAACCTGACATTAAACTCCTCCCCTCACAGCAGGTAATGAGGAATCGCTAAGTCATCAGTTTTAAACAAATGAACTCTGGAGCGTCTCCAGTTACCAGCCCAGTGGGTGATATACAGTACTGAGCAACGTCATCTCTCAAGCATCAGGTGAACTAATGAAAAACAAGACGCTGTAAATCATGCAGATGTGAAAGGCACAGAAACGGAGAGATGAAAACTATACACAGATTCATAAATCAGCCTATCGGCTGCCGCCTATTAGGCAGAACAATGTCGGGGCACACAAACAGCTTGTGGCATCAGGACTATTTGTTTAATCAGCATGTGCACCGACGTTTTAAAGCCTGATTCGAATTAGAATGCCTATCGATTGGCATCACTCTTTTTCCAGACGTGCAGAAATTAACACTTGGCAGACTGTTACTCATGCCCTCAAAGCAGGAGGCAAACATGGCTGAATCCTTAGTTATGGTGTTTATCAGCCTTATCATAGCCTTATCACACTAGTCAATTAGGGAAATGATTTGAGGATAAATAGTATCATACTATTGCCTTTTGTTATGTCAAGGTCCAAAACGCATACATTTCCAGAGCTGAAACATTTCCATAGCTGAAACATTTCCATAGCTGAAACATTTCCATAGCTGAAACATTTCCATCGCTGAAACATTTCCATAGCTGAAACATTTCCATAGCTGAAACATTTCCATAGCTGAAACATTTCCATAACTGAAACATTTCCATAGCTGAAACATTTCCATAGCTGAAACATTTCCATAGCTGAAACATTTCCATAGCTGAAACATTTCCATAGCTGAAACATTTCCATAGCTGAAACATTTCCATAGCTGAAACATTTCCATAGCTGAAACATTTCCATAACTGAAACAACATAAAGGTAGGAAATCCCGGACTTGGATAGAACGGTGGTACTGCCTAGTGTGAATGTAGAAGAGGTCAGAGCTTCCTGTTAAACCTTTAGGAGATGTGATGGGTTAGATCCATCTAACTGGTTAAATAGAAGCCATCATCCAGTAAAGGAGGAGCTACTAGAAAATAGTAGAGGTGTGATAATATAGTAGACTTTAGCAGAGAAGAGAAGGAGACGAAGAGAGAGAAGAGAAGGAGAGGGAGAGAGAGAAGAGAAGGAGAGGGAGAGAGAGAAGAGAAGGAGAGGGAGAGAAGAGAAGAGAAGGAGAGGGAGAGAAGAGAAGAGAAGGAGAGGGAGAGAGAGAAGAGAAGGAGACGGAGGGAGAGAAGAGAAGGAGAGGGAGAGAGAGAAGAGAAGGAGAGGGAGAGAGAGAAGAGAAGGAGACGGAGGGAGAGAAGAGAAGGAGAGGGAGAGAGAGAAGAGAAGGAGAGGGAGAGAGAGAAGAGAAGGAGACGGAGAGAGAGAAGAGAAGGAGACGGAGAGAGAGAAGAGAAGGAGAGGGAGGGAGAGAGAGAGAGAGAGAGAGAGAGAGAGAAGAGAAGGAGATGGAGAGAGAGAAGAGAAGGAGAGGGAGAGAGAGAAGAGAAGGAGAGGGAGAGAGAGAAGAGAAGGAGACGGAGAGAGAGAAGAGAAGGAGACGGAGAGAGAGAAGAGAAGGAGAGGGAGAGAGAGAAGAGAAGGAGAGGGAGAGAGAGAAGAGAAGGAGACGGAGAGAGAGAAGAGAAGGAGAGGGAGAGAGAGAAGAGAAGGAGAGGGAGAGAGAGAAGAGAAGGAGAGGGAGAGAGAGAAGAGAAGGAGACGGAGAGAGAGAAGAGAAGGAGACAGAGAGAGAGAAGAGAAGGAGACAGAGAGAGAGAAGAGAAGGAGACGGAGAGAGAGAAGAGAAGGAGACAGAGAGAGAGAAGAGAAGGAGACTTAGACTACTAACGTTCATTCAAGACGCTCACATAATCAGCATCAATTTAGTCATTTCACTGCGAAGAAATCATCTTTGTAATACACTGAGTGATCATTATTTCAATGGAAAATACTATAATAGCATTACATATTACATATATATATATATATATATATATATATAAATATATATATATATATATAAATGGTATTGTGTATAAAATAAAGGATATGAAGACGTATATTCGGTCTGACTATGTACCTCGGTTCATTGATAGGCGTGATGGCCATGGAGGCCATTAGTCTCAGTGCTGCATTCTCAGAATGACTCATCAACACCCCAAAGGACTGATCTTTAACCTGGTGACGGGGTTAACCCAAACAAGGCCCTGTCCTCCAGGCAACCCACCTGACACCCCGTAACGTGATCCCCCCGGCCGTGGCAGGCTAGCGTGACTGAAACCTCCCAACCCTCCCAGCGTGCCTGCCCAGTAAGTAAGACCGTCTCACCTCAATCGCTGCACACAAGCCCTGCTTGTTCAAAACACGCGCAGCAAAGACCAATGCCTTGTGTCCTTTCAGGTCTGGTTTCACGTTGCATGGAGCAGAGCAAAACTCGGTCTGAGAGCGATAGCTAGTGTCTGGCCCATGTGTACCAGGAGAGGCTAGTGTGCCTCTTCATCAGCCCCAGGGAGATGTAATCAGAGGCACTGGGAGGACTCCCAGCACTCTGTAATGACTAGAGTGATTAGCCCAGGCTAACAGACAGGCAGAGGCTCCATGTGGCTCACACTCAGCTCTACGCTAGGAGATAGCACCCTGCTGCAGGGCTTACTACCACCAGACTGTAATCAGGCCCAAATACTCAGGCCGGCAGCTGCACGGTGCTTATCTCACTGGCTCCTTCAGTGTTTACCTGAGCCCACCACCTCTGCCACTCCACTGATAGGCCTACCTGCTGCTGGCTGGACAATTCATTAACAGATTACCGTCCATTAATCAATAAATGGCTTGTGGTTATTTAAAATCAGGGGCCGAGAGGAAGCTGTATGTCCAGCTGGAACTTATTATCTGATGTATAACTGGTGAAAGCCTTTTGCTTTAATATAGTGAAAAATCATTTTAACAAATCCTTTTTGATTGCAGTCTATATCTCTCCAGTGAGAGTGTTTTTTGAAGTCAATGCATAAGACTGTTTCTGAGTAAACATATGACTGAGTGAGGGGTCTAACTAAAGGCGAGGCAGACGTCTACTGGGATGACTAACCTCTAATAGGGGACGAATAAACACCATTATGCCCAGTAAGTAACCCTAACCCTAACCCTACTGGGATGACTAACCTCTAATAGGGGACGAATAAACACCATTATGTGCTTTTACGGCCCTCACCACAGCAACTGGGAGCTTCTCTTTGGGCCTCGAGGGCACTCGTGATGACTGTCATGGCCTGGGAACGATGGAGAAGTGTAAACGTTCCCTCCTTGTGGGTTTGGAGGTTTCATTTTGTCACGGTAGTGGAGAACAGGTATGCACCTTTTTAGGGGAGTCAGCGTAGCGGAATGTACGTGGACATGCTTTGGAAGACAGTGCTGTTTAAATTAATTTATGAATTATTTAGTTATATATATAGTTATTAATTAATTAAATAACCCTCTATTTTGATGATTTAGTCCCTAACAGCCAGCCAGGACCCAGTCAACGCATTGTCATGACTAGCTTGTCCTTCCAGGACCTTCCTGTTCCATAAAGATAAGGGTAATGGAAATATCAACTAAATACTAACGTGAAATATGTATTCAGATTTTACTTCTCGATACCAATAAGCTTCTGATTGGTCTGCCTCGACCAACCGTAGTGGGACGGATAATCATGTGACCCGGCTGCATCTAATACTGTATTACCAGAGCGCTGCTTCGCACTAAACCTTTTCATTTCCTCTTCATTCGCTCAGATAGACAGAGCAGGAGAGAAACGGAGTGGGGGAGAGATCTAGTCGTTTATAATCCCTCCGACTGAGTCATCTCATGACCACATTGTAACACTCTAAAGCCTGGCAGAGCTCAGCCCCACGTGAGTGCCCCCGCTGCTCCACGCTTTACATCCACTTGTAGTAGACTATCCATGTCACAAGGCACAGGGCCCCACCCAACAGGAGGACTTAGCCCACGTGGACTTAAACACAAGCAGCTGACACCAGCAGCACAAAGGAACACCAGACTCCCCTTTCTTAATAATAGACTGACACCCCTCAACGTCTTATGGCTTAGGGCCTCCATGTGAGGGCCAGACTGGGTGCCGAGGTCTGAGCCCGGACCCATGTAAAACCACTAATCCTTCCAATTTAGGGAGGATTCACATCAGGAATCTTTGGAACTCGGAGCCAAGTCACAGTTATCCATGCAAGTGATCTGGTAATAATGTACCTGCTGCCTACTAACGCAAGGTGAAGGAAGCTTGATAGGGAACATAGCATGGCATTACGAATTTGTGCAGAAAGGATTTCCTTGCATGAATCCATGACTTGTGGATAAACCAATCAAAACAGTGTAAGCGTTGACTGGTGTGGTTCAAAACTTGAAAAGCTCCAAGCCAACAATACATGTTGGAGGACATCTTATTCTTTGCTACAATCCTAGCTTGAATCAACAAGAGATAGTCTCCACAAAGATGTGTCACCTTACAAAGGTCCTGGTGCAAGGTCTGTTATGTAGGTGGGTGTTTCCCCTGGCAGAGTAGCATGAGCAGACATGAGGGGGAGAGAACAAAGCTGACCACTGGGGCCAAAGAAATAACTTTACTCTAAAACTGCTACTCTAAAAATCCTATTTTAGACTACAAAGGCTAAGAAGAATTTCAGCTTTTCAACTGCTCTCAAAATAACCGTCCAATCTTGTAAAATAATCACCACTTAAAAGTTAAAACTATATATGGCTCCCATTGGCATTGAAATTCATTTTCATTCCAGCCCGGTTTGCTGCCTTACCAGCAAAAAGTGCTCAGTATAATAACTTACTACAGCTAAAATAAAACGTCATTAAATGTTTTCAAGTCAGGTCAACCATGAAGTACGGAATGTTAAAGAGATATCATATATTAATGCACTTGAATATTGCAATATTATGTTTTGTGATGCTGTATCGATAAAAAAAAAACAATACATTGTATTTGTACTTTCTTATTTCACTGATATAAGAATGATAGAGGTAAATATGAATTTGTTTCCCCAGATTGCACAAATGAATGCTAATAATGTTGTATGCTACAGGAACTGTGATAAATACAAATTTAACTCCCACATGTTACGGGAACTGTGATAAATACAGATTAAGATCCCACAGTTCTGATTGTATAAATAAGTTAGACATATATGTGCCATGGGCATAAAGTGAAAAGAGCCTGGCAAAGTCTAGATACGGCGTCCATATTTTCTTTTCTATCTTTTGAACATGATTATTGGCACCGTTCTGTCTAATTCGTAAAAGAGAGTGCGATGACATTTTGCACGCTGAACACTCTCCTCAAATCCCTTACAGAGCTGTTTGAAGGAACGGGATGTCAAAGTCTGTCTCAATAATATGCTAGGATTCACTTACCTCTGAAATGGTTGGGAGCACTTCAAAAGCTTCATGGATCTGCTAATCGCTGGTAACAGAGAAAGAACCGAGCCATCTACACTGGAAAGAAAAGGTGCTGCTGCTCTCCTCAACTTTAAGCTTAGGACAAGCATTCCATTTCAGATCATGCCTGGGTAATCCCTCAAACGCTCTGTGAAAAGCAGTCTCTGGAGGAGAGAGAGCAAATGGGGCATCTTTGACCCCAACGCCATCAACTTCAGACATCTATCTCATAGCCTTCACACAGCCAGACGCCGCTCCATGCAGACAGCTCAATGACTCTTTGAACCGACAAGCCTAATTATGCAGACCACTGAAAAGCTAATGAAGGCTCTAGTGCATAATGTTTTTGCACGCCTGTGTGTTCGTGTGTGTATTTCTAGGCATGAAAAAGCAGTGGGATCTTCAATAGATGTGGTTAATTCTCCCAAAGTGCCCTTGCTATTCTTTAGCTCAAAGGGATCTAACAAAGCCCATATATGGCCTGGGTTGAGCCAATAGTGTAATTCTGTCATCTTCCAGCAAACACGACTTAATTGTGCTAACTGGTTGTTATAACAAATGTTCATTCAATTTCTTCTATGTTAAGAATATTACCGTCCTTACTGACTCATTGAAACATGGGCATCTTGAGAAGACGTTTAGACGAGCAGACACCCTCGGCCTTCCATTGGGTAAAGTTACTATGGTATTCAATTATTTATAGTAAACCGCTTGCTAGAGAGAGAAACAGAGAGCGACAAAGAGAAATAAAGAGTTTGTAGTTTGACCCACTCTTTGCCTCTTTAGTCTTGGTTGGATTTGTTGTCTGCATTTCGATGCTTGCACAGTTACCGGT
Source organism: Aplochiton taeniatus (assembly GCA_017639675.1). NCBI lineage: Eukaryota > Metazoa > Chordata > Actinopteri > Galaxiiformes > Galaxiidae > Aplochiton > Aplochiton taeniatus. The sequence goes on from CM030184.1 coordinate 315,331, forward strand.
CTTTGTGTATGACCCGGTTAAAAATCAGTCATCCAGATTTCCTCTGCCGTGGGCAGTTCCCTTGCTCTCCAGGAAGTTGCCCCTGGGCATGCCAGTGGCCTCAGGGCACGGGTCTCTACCTGGACTACGTGTGGCTCCAGACCTGTGGCCGCCAGTCTCCTACACAGATGCTTGCTCACATTACCAACACCTACACTCCATCTGAGGCTGCAGGACTGGGAAGTGTCGAATCACAATACATTTGTTCCAAGGGACTTTTAAGAGTTTAGTAACAACGCTATGGTACTGTGCACACCCTTTTTTTCCACATGTAAACCGCAGCAGCAGGTGGATTATTGTCCTGTGTTATGTTCTGGATGGAAGCGCCTCATCTCATCAGACAGATCTGAGGGGATAAAAAAAAAGTCTGGAGGAAATTGAAACAGCAGCAGAAGAGAAGGAGAGAGCTCTCCAATGCTCCTCCCTTCTGTTATCTGTCTCACCTACCAGCCGTCCCAAAATCATTTCAGGCATCACTGCCCACCAGCCTCTTATCAGATCATCGTGAAATGCTTTCCCCCGAGGTGTCTAATATGCATGTGGACACAATCATATTTGCAATACTTTTAAGGATAGGCTATTGTATGATTATTGTACGATACAAGTTATACAAATAAAAAAGCTCCCGTATACTTGACAAATTCCCCTATTAGGAGTGTAGAGTAGCAGCAGTAATAGACAATATCTAACCTGCCGGGCCACGTCTGCTATTCTCTGTCACACTTTGGCCGTTCAAATAATTGCTTCTGTGACCTTGTTCTATTTATTTCCCTGCTTTACCCAAATAACTGGTGTGTTTGCCAGTGGTCCCTGACCCTTGATGACAGACTGTATTCAGCAATAACCATGCAAAGATGTACAACCGCCCTCGAGCAAAGTGATAACTTTCATTTGGTCAGCAGTTGAGATTATTCTAGGAAAACAATGTGACTGTTGTTACGGTGTTTACAGTAATCCCAACAGACATTAACCATACCCCAAAACAAGAACACAATCAAATATATGTCTGGACTTTAAACCAACAAACAGTTCATATATATATATATATATATATATATATATATATATATATATATATATATATATATATATATATATATATATCATTATTTCGATATGGAAGGTTTGCAACCCTGGTTAAATAGTATGTTATCACACACATACACACAGCTCCCTTGTGTGTGGCTGAATAGTGAAGAGGCAGAGGATCACAGATCCAAACTACTCATCCAAGTCCCTCACAACACAGTGCTCCCAGCTATAATATTGTGTACATTATTTGTTTTGTCGTAAGGATAGCACCTAGTGTTCTAATGTTAACCAGTATGTACAGAGCGAACAAGGACTGGGGTTACTCGAGATCCAGCAGCAAGCTGGCTGACTTTTCCGCTGTACCCTGAAGTCTGAGGAGAATATTGCATTATCATTGCATTATCATATGAAAGCGTAGCATGATTCGCTTTTGTCTAATAATTCATGCCTTCTGATTCAGTTCTGTTATCAGTTCATTTTGTAACTTCTTTGACTCACCTTATTAATATTTTAATGTTACATGGCCCCCCTGAGCCCCTCAGTTTGTGACTATATGGTTTGAGGGCCATGTAGCTGTTTTCATATGTCATGTTTTTAGGACCTGGAATCCATTGCCTGAACCCTAATTCCATTAGCTGGATCCACAATGCAAGTGCCAGGGTAATTATAGTACAGCATTCAGCAAAAACAAAGTGAGGCCAACATGGTCTGGGAAATAAATAGTTCACCTCTCTCCTTCAGGGGGTTTACAGTGAGATTTAATTTAGAATGTGCAGAGAACAGTCTGTCCACCAACTTATAGAGTAAAAAATCCACTAATATACATAATATCATGTCACTAGCAAGAAGACCCTTCACTTCAAGACACCTCATCTATTCTCAGCATAGACAACACCTGATAAAAATATGATTAGGTTCAAAGCTAAAAGGTAAACAGTGCCAATGTATTTTATTTTAATGATTATTTGCTGCTGTAGAATACAACCGTAAAAAGGACTGTTTTGGGGCATGGAAAATGGAAAGCTAATGCGCTTCAGACCCTATCTGAGGCGCAGCATAATTGCTCAATTAATTAGCAATGTTCTCAGTTCTGACATATTCCCATTGCCTGCCAAACAGACGTAGTTTGACAATTGTGGATTAGTACACCATGTGTGTTCCACTAACAGGTAGGCTATTTGGAATTCACTATAAAACGCCGGTACCGCTTCTGAAATATGAACAATCCTACGTGCTAAACTTAACTTTAAAAGACGAAGTCTCCTTTCACAAATGTAGCGTTGGACTCAGAAGAATTGTGCCAATGTATTAAGCTTGGACGGCCAAGTGAATATTCTGAGACAAGGTACCAAAATAATAATACAATCAATCTGCAACGATTGCTAGCAATGCGCCGCAATGATCTCCACGGCACACGCAGAACACTGACAAAAAGCATGACAATCAACGCGTCTGTTACATATCGTACACTTCACTTAACACTGCAAACATCGTTTAAGTATATATTAAGTAATTAAGTAAAGGTAAAACTGTTTATGCTAGCTTGTAATAAATAACGTAAAATGTTTACCATGTTAGGCTCCATAAGCGCATAAACCTCTGTCTGAATGTTCCTGAGAAATGGCACGGAACAACGGTCTGATGCTAACGCATCCTAATGCAGAGACATCAGCGCTCGCCTACCCCGTGTTTCTGTTCAGCCACTGGAGTGGGGCGCACGTTTGGCCAGAAATTCTATCCCACTGGTAAGCAGACTTGCAATCCTTCTAGCGAGAAGAGCGACTGAGAGGTACTGCACAGTGTAACTCTGCACATCTCCCTCTCTTTCTGTCTGCGGAGATAACTGCTGATGACGTGTAAGGGGTAATCTTATTACGAAGAGCAGGTGAAGCCGGTACATCCCTCTGGCCCCTCCCCATCACATCTGCTGGCGGGAACTCAGGTGTCAAGTTTGAGGAGTCTACGGACAGGCTACACACTAATGTATGTGTGAGTTACCAGTCAGTGGTCCTACTACTAGACTGTCTGTCTGGTGGGGCAATTTGTATTTGGAGTAAAGACAAATCCCATGGGAATAAATCCTAAATTCATATTGTTGTGAGTATCTCACAGGGCGCTACCTGCTGTGTTTCTCACTGGAGGTTACCAATAGCTATCTGCTGTTACATGTCAATTATTTCAGACTGAGTTTGATCAGTTCTATCTGCACGACAACACAGACTTGAGTGTGAAGTAAAAAGAGTACTTGAGGCAAATAACTAGGATTTTCCAGTCACTTTGCAACATCACTGGCCTTCCCCTCTCGCTCTGGAGAACAACAGAAAGTATCTCATTAATAACTAGCTTCAGTAAGCTCACACTTCTGTCCTGAATTACTCCTAGCCCTGTGATGGTGATAGCATATTCAATAAGTGAGTCTAGGGGTGAAAATAGAGAAGGACACTCTTACATTTACACAGATGAATAAGAGGCTGCTAAGGACGGTCAGAATGCTACTCTTGAACATCAGTGGTTTTCTGTAGTGGTCAATCTCCCTCTTGTTGTCTGCCGTATGATGATGGAAACCATTACTTCATGGTAACAAAATATATTTGACCTCAATGAACAAAAAGGGAATAGTTGAATTCCAACCCCCTTCACCTCCGGCAACAGGTACATCCCTATTAAACTGTCAAAATAAAAATAAAAGATTTTCGGATCATTTGAGATCCCGAGTGTAAAAATGAACCGTGAATCTCAATGAATCTAAATGAAGACCGTTCCTCACGGCAATCAAAACCAAACTCCACCTCGCCCAATCCGCGCACACATGGAATTAGCATATAATCGACCCAAATATCTGGAGTCAAGTGAGGCTTCCAGGGAACAGATGGAATTCCTTCAGCTCCCTTGCAGTGTTTCAACAGCTGCCAGAGCGCCACCCCAAACCACCCGACGAAAAATGAACCTGGATTAACCAATAGTCATAACACATTCATACTGAAACCTGAAAATCTGGACAGTATGATGGAGACAATGTGATAGCAAAGTGTAGAAAAACAATCTGCAGAATCCTTGAAAAACGATTTCAATAAACCTAAAAATGATTGTGTTAAGACTAGTGTTTGACATTTCAGTATGTAGGTCATGTTACATCTGCTTTCATGACTTTCATAATTACCAAGGGATTTGGAGACCATTCTATTTTATGGGCCCAACATTGTGTCATAAAATACTGCACTATTAATCAGAGTTGTGTAATAAAATGCACAGTCATTTTATACATGTAGTTTAGGTGATTCCAATGCAAAATAATAATAAGACAATAATAATATAATAATAATAAAAGACAGTCCTTCAATATCTTCAGCAACATTAGCTAATACAGCTCAACCTCCACGTGTCCCAGCTTGTTTTTCAGATCCAGTGGGCTTTGTATGAAAGCTGGGTAATAATCAGGCCCTGCCAACACATTCCTTCTCTGTCTGCTTACTTTCTGCCGAGCGAAAGGAGGGCAGGGTTAACGCAGGAGTGAAGGCACTCCATGGAGAGAAAGGATTGAGGGATACACTGCTCCGAGGGACAGTATTAACGTCTGTTCTCACTGTAGGATCAGTCACCCCTGGAAACCCTCAGCAATGAGTACTCACCGAACATACATGACACATGCATGTGTACGTATGTGTGTGCCTCTATGGGTCCACACAGGACATTTGACAGCCCTGTTTGTGTGTGAATGTGTTTGGATTTGGACTTTAAACTCTTTGACAATCACCTCACTGTCTCAATGCTGTACGATCCCTGACGCAATTGTCTGGAGAGGAAGGCTTTTAAATATGCGACTTCTCACAACTCATCCCTGCATGCAGTTAGCAGTTCATCACTGGGGCGTGTGTATTTCACACAGAAAGTCTTGTTTGTCAGTGTCTGTGAGTTTGACGTTGTTCTTCTGTGTATTCTTTCTCTTTGCCTCACAAGGTTACTGTGTCTGTTGTTTGCATGTTGCTCATTCAGAAAGAGGGGCCTGAGGTTCTTTCATATTACACGCTGTCTATCTGCACACAGCTCAGACGGTTCAATGACAAAGCAATGCAAAATCATTTGCCGAGAAAATTATTCATATTAGTAATGTTTCATTAATAAAGTGCTGCCAGACATATCCTTCAAGCTCCCGAGAGTGACTCTGCCAAGCAGATGTGAGCCTCATGTGCATACTGTGAGTAAGAGTTGAACTATTCTCTTCCTCTTTCATGTCTGTGCTGGCTCTGGATCGGCATTTATTGATCATTTCTTTTTTTGTGTAAGTTGGGATGTTGGGTTTTTATTGCGTCATGATGACAACACGTAAAATTGCTTTCGGGTCATTAAAATGTGTGTTCATATGATTCATGTACTGCAACGTCGACTGGACGATTTGAGGTTGGGATGAATGCCGCTTGGGTAATTGGTTGCATGCTATTGGCAGAGTTTATCAGACCTTCTCCCTTGGTTTATTCCAGGAATATAAGATTCCACTCAGTACCAGGCCATGCCGATGTGAAGAGGAAGGTCAGTCACAGAAGATGCTCCCCTCTGATTAGAGAATGATCTCACTACCAAGGCGCCTCTGTGAGCTCTTTGAATCAATCGCAGCATGAATCATTCACTAGCCTGTTTCCAGGGAGGAAGAGTGGGACCAATGCTCATATGAGAGACAAATTAATGGCATCTCTTAATCTAACTCCATTCCCCACACCCTCTCTGTTTTATGACTATAGAAATCCATAAGGATAATTATTATATGTAAAATATACCACAGTAAATCATCTTCCATCATAATGCGAGCTTGAGAGAGAAAAGGATGAAGAGTGCATGCTGGCATTACAAAGGCACATAACTAGCTGATCTTTAATATTGTTTTCGTACTCAGGATAAATTAAACAATTCCTCTTGTTGAAGCCTCATTTCCTTGAACTATTGAGTGTGTTCATCCAGTCAGGCCTGAAATCTTTTTCCCAGGAGCTCCCTGAGGGTTATCCCGAGGGAATGTACACACACACACACACACGCACGCACACACCCACGCACGCACACACGCACTCACACACGTACACACACACGCACACACACACACACACACACACACACACACACACACACACACACACACACACACACCACAGCTGTTGAACACTTGGGAGAGTCAAACCCGGGCTTGGCTAAACACTGTTTCTTTGTGTGTTTTCTTCATCTGGATCTATTTCAGACGGGTTGTTCGTGGGTGTGCAAATGTAAAAAACAAAACAGCTTTTGAAAAAAAGGATATGTGGCAAATGTCATCTTTCTCATCTACAAATTCCCTCTCTCTCTCTCTCTCTCTCTCTCTCTCTCTCTCTCTCTCATTTATTTCTTTTCTTCCTCCTTCTCTTTCTCCCCATTACATTGCTAGATGTGCGGCTGTTTGCAGAGTTTCTCACAAGATTTCCTTCTATGAGCACGTAGTTGTCCCTTCACTGGGCACAGAGACCTTGATAATGTTAAAATAACGTCATTGAGAACAACACATAAGGCAAACATCTGGTTCTCTGGTTCATGGGTAGCCATTGCTGCTATAGAAGTAAAAGAGTCCTGGGTACCCTGGGTTCACTATTAAAGGTTGCTAAACCATCAACCTGTTCATTAAATGATGTATGAGTTCAATCACTCCTGCTTACGTCTTCACTCGGTGAGCAACGCAAAGGAAGGGCATCGAGAGCAGAGTGAAAGCAACCAAATGAAAGGAGAACAGCCAGGCATTGAGAGCCACTCTAAGGAGCTCTCCATGGTCCTGGGGAAATGCAGCAGCACAGCCGTCCAGGCTGTTGGTATCAATAGCTGTCCATGGTGCTGAAGTTATTGCTCGCAAGGTGCCTTTAGAACAGTGGTTTCTCATAAAACCTCCATGATTTGCGTCTGAGAGGTAAGGACAGCAATAAAGAACAGCGAGAAGAAGAAAGAAAATATGAAATGTCAAAATGTTTCTTTTGTCTTTGCTGCTCAGAGGAAGCACACGATGCCTAGTCTGGCTAAACGGAAAAGTGGGTTTAAAAATCTTTATTTTTAGAGTGTTTCATCCATTCGAGGGTATATGTGAGAGCTTTTGACATGCTAGAGTATAGAGTTTTCTCTCGCACAAGAGACACACACACACGCACATACACAAACAGAGCACACACACACACACAGACACAAACAGAGCAAACACACACACACGGACAGCTCAGCTTTTAGGGCCTTCTGCTTTTTATATGCATCCCTAGTCAAGCTGTGCTGAATAATGCTACTCAGAGCTTCTCCATACCATTTGCCTGACCCCCCGCCTTCACCTGGCCCATACGAAAATTGAAATTGACTTTTTGCAAATGGAATGGCAAGGGGAGGCTGTGCTGGAAAAAGAGTCACGGGAGCCTCATGGTTTGGGGCTGCTGCCGAGACCGATGGCTGTTATAACGTTAGGTCAGAGGGTGAAGGAGTGGGCAGGGTGAGGAGGGACAGAAACCATATAATGAGAAGCAGAGAGAGGGTGAGGACAGGGGGAGGGAGGTGATGGGAGGAGAGAGAGAGGGTGAGGACAGGGGGAGGTGATGGGGGAGAGAGAGAGAGAGGGTGAGGACAGGGGGAGGTGATGGGGGAGAGAGAGAGAGAGGGTGAGGACAGGGGGAGGGAGGTGATGGGGGGAGGGAGAGAGGGTGAGGATAGGGGGAGGTGATGGGGGAGAGAGAGAGAGAGGGTGAGGACAGGGGGAGGTGATGGGGGGAGAGAGAGAGAGGGTAAGGACAGGGGGAGGTGATGGGGGGAGAGAGAGAGAGAGGGTGAGGACAGCGGGAGGGAGGTGATGGGAGGAGAGAGAGAGGGTGAGGACAGGGGGAGGTGATGGGGGAGAGAGAGAGAGGGTAAGGACAGGGGGAGGTGATGGGGGAGAGAGAGAGGGTGAGGACAGGGGGAGGGAGGTGATGGGGGAGAGAGAGAGAGGGTAAGGACAGGGGGAGGTGATGGGGGAGAGAGAGAGGGTGAGGACAGGGGGAGGGAGGTGATGGGGGAGAGAGAGAGGGTGAGGACAGGGGGAGGGAGGTGATGGGGGAGAGAGAGAGGGTGAGGACAGGGGGAGGGAGGTGATGGGAGGAGAGAGAGAGGGTGAGGACAGGGGGAGGGAGGTGATGGGGGAGAGAGAGAGGGTAAGGACAGGGGGAGGTGATGGGGGAGAGAGAGAGGGTGAGGACAGGGGGAGGGAGGTGATGGGGGAGAGAGAGAGGGTGAGGACAGGGGGAGGGAGGTAATGGGGGAGAGAGAGAGAGAGGGTGAGGACAGGGGGAGGGAGGTGATGGGGGAGAGAGAGAGAGAGGACAAGGCTTTCTTTACCAACTATCAGCTTGTGGCGCAAATGATCTAAGTTGAGTCATTTAATTCCCATATCGTAATCCACAGACTTGTAAAAGGCAACATGGCCACGGTAATCAAACGTAAAACAAATGGCATGCACATTAAAGCAAACCAATAAGCAGTAGAATCTCTGCAGAGCCGGAGGGGGAAAAAGCCAGATCCAGGCAAACTGACAAAGGGTTAAGCTCTATTCCAAAAGTTCCAAACACAAAGTTTGGGACGCAACAAAGGGGTTGTTGTTTTACTTAACATAGACACATTACTTAACATAGACAGAGCCTGGAGTTTGGTATTGGTTTTGTTTGTGACAGGAACAATGCCCCTCTGATCAATGGGCTTCCTAAAGCAAGAGGATGGAGACAGACAGCTGACTCACCAGCACAGGGAAACCAAGGGCAGCCTCCGTCTTGAGAAAGAGTCTGTTTGCCAAAAAAAAGTCCATTAGAGAAATAAAGACATGTTTTCATTTTGTCTGCTTCACAAAGATGTTCTCATAGAAATAGTTCCAAACTCAGAGACATGTTTCTCTTCATCTGTCTGGAGAACGACACAGTGATCAGAGGTTAGACCAGAGTGGGTTGTAAAATATTTCAAGTGTTTTAATTCTTACAAAAGCAAAATAGCAATGTCTAGTTTAATGACATATTTATAGAATGTAAATGTTATTATCCATTAGAGGGTGGGAAAGTAAATGTTATTATTCATTAGAGGGGAAAAAGTAAATGCAACCTAGCCCAGAATTGACACCAGAGACATGGGCTTGAACAAGCTCACATTTAGATAAATTAATATTAAACTGTAAAACCAGTTTACTTCTTGAGGCTTTTTAAAGCTAAATATTCATGTTTACAAATATATCTCAGGGTCCTTATTCACAATTCATTTGAACTTGGCACTGAGAGTATTCCTAAAAAGTAATACAGGTTCCTAGCTAAGACTATCCTCTTAAACCTATTCACAAAGCTGCTAAGACCAACTATTACTAAGGAATTGGGAGAATTGGGTTGACCTCGTTGCCATGGATTATGTTGTCCTTCATAAACAAGCTTACTTACTATGCCCATAGTGATTGGCTGATATGGGATGGGTCTCTGTCTGTGATTTTATCCTAGAAATACTGTCGAAGGAGTTATCAATCTGCCATATTTAATAAAAATTTGAAAACCAAAATGCATGCTAAATGTCACAGATTAAACATGAAACCAAGAATAATATACAGTCAGCCTCTTACATGTGGAGTATGTTGTAAACAATTAGCAGATATGCATATAAGCAGCCTTTTAATTATCAGACTAGAATAACCATGGCCAAGATGTGTGACGCTACGATGTGTAAACAAAAACTAAAACCCAAGGGGACGCCGGTTTTAGCCCTGACAGACTTTGTGGCATTAGGAATGACACGGCCATTGTTGTTCAGAGTTTCTCAGCAAGTTGGGCGCTACTCTTAGCCTTAAGATGTTTCGTGAGTACGGCCCCTGATATATAACACTAAGGGCTGCCTGTAAAACATGTTGTGAGGGTTCCGCGGACATCCGTCCGGTAGAGGGCGCTGAAGGGCTGTGGTGGTGATGAAGCACTCCTCTGACAGGTCACCGGATTGCAACAGGTGAGTTCAATCTGGTGATCAGTTGGGGGAGTGCTATATAAGGGTGTCTGTTTGTTTCAGTAGGGAGGCTGACACATGCCGGAAGGCTGAGCGCATGCAGAGTTGCAGTCTCACGAAGAG
>CM030184.1:330506-333006 GCA_017639675.1 Aplochiton taeniatus
GGACCACACATAACCCAGCCTGTTGGACAACACGTAACCCAGCCTGCTGGACAACACATAACCCAACCTGCTGGACAACACATAACCCAACCTGCTGGAAAACACATAACCCAGCCTGCTGGACAACACATAACCCAACCTGCTGGACAACACATAACCCAGCCTGTTGGACAACACATAACCCAACCTGCTGGACAACATGTAACCCAGCCTGTTGGACAACACGTAACCCAACCTGTTGGACAACACGTAACGCAGCTTGTTGGACAATACGTAACCCAACCTGCTGGACAACATATAACCCAGCCTGTTGGACAACACATAACCCAGCCTGTTGGACAACACATAACCCAGCCTTTTGGACAACACATAACCCAACCTGTTGGACAACACGTAACCCAGCCTGTTGGACAACACATAACCCAGCCTGTTGGACAACACATAACCCAGCCTGTTGGACAACACATAACCCAACCTGTTGGACAACACATAACCCAGCCTGTTGGACAACACATAACCCAGCCTGTTGGACAACACATAACCCAGCCTGTTGGACAACACGTAACGGAATGGAAATGTTTAAAGAGGAACCTTAAAAACCTCTTTGTAAATCAAATGTGTTGATTAATCCTCCTTGTCAGAACCTTAAGACAACCCTGTTGTCCAACAGGCTGGGTTATGTGTTGTCCAACTGTGATCAGAGCTGGAGGGGAAGGGGGCTGTAATCAGAGCTGGAGGGGAAGGGGGCTATGATCAGAGCTGGAGGGGAAGGGGGCTGTGATCAGAGCTGGAGGGGAAGGGGGCTGTGATCAGAGCTGGAGGGGAAGGGGGCTGTGATCAGAGCTGGAGGGGAAGGGGGCTGTGATCAGAGCTGGAGGGGAAGGGGGCTGTGATCAGAGCTGGAGGGGAAGGGGGCTGTGATCAGAGCTGGAGGGGAAGGGGGCTGTGATCAGAGCCCCTGAGGGTCACGTCAGCCAGGTTAGCGAGCCATCCTTCTGTTTGATGGCATCACTGAAAGCCCTCTGTTCCCGGTAAGCCCACTGCAATTGACGATTAACTCTTAAGGCGGCCTTGACCTGTGACCCCTTGGTCATCGCCATGACCCCTTTCATCACGTGGCTAATATGGTGGATTCCAGTAACAGACTTAGCTAAAAGGCTTTCCCGATGCAACCCGTACTTAGACCTGTGTGTTCGAACATTTTAGAAGAGATAAAAACTAGCATCTGACTGTCAGTATGTCTTTAGCTGTTCCACCCTCCAGCCGCTCCCAGATCTCCCCGCTCTTCCTGTACTCTGGAGATCTGTGTCTGCAGCCCTGCCTGACCACGCATGGCCTCTGCCACCCAAACCATGGCCAGCTGAACTGTGCCAACTCTGTCTGCTCTCCTCCTCCATCTCTCCCCCTCGCACCCGGGCTCACCCCTGCCTGCCAACTTCTCTGCCGCACTACATGCTACACTTGCTGCACCGGTGAATCTTATCTCTCCCATTCTGCCTCCATCTCTCACTCCCTGCAGCCCTCCTCCGCCCCGCTCGCACTAACTCTGGGCCTGTCAGTCAGATACCAGGCCAGAGAAGTGTATTTGTCTGTGTGTGCGTCCGTGCGTGCGTGCGTGCGTGCATGCGTGCGTGTGCTTATGAGCGAACGAGAGAAAGAGACAGGGAGAGAGAGGGAAAGAGAGAGAGAGAGAGAGAGAGAGAGAGAGAGAGAGAGAGAGAGAGAGAGAGAGAGAGAGAGAGAGAGAGAGAGAGAGAGAGAGAGAGAGAGAGAGAGAGAGAGAGAGAGAGAGAGAGAGAGAGAGAGACAGTGTGTGCTGACTAAGCAGGGTGTGTGTTTGGGTCAGAGGGACCGAAGCCAGCAGAGGATCGGAGAGACTCCAAAACCAACTGTAGGAACCCTTACAGGTTGAAGTAGAGCTCCATGGTGAACTTTGGCTGAACACGCCACAACTGAGACTTCCCTCAGCTGTGGAATTGACTGTATTCCCTGACACACAAAGGGACTCCTCCATCTGGCTCACTGCCAGTGAGGCGTTCTTCTGTCTGCTTGTGACAGGGCCCTGACAGAGACAAGCCGAGTGGCTGGGGAGCCACGCTGTCCTGACAAAACCTGGAATGTTCAACGAGGGGGCAGGAGACCTCAAATATTTACCAAGTGGACCCTGGACAAGCAGCTTTACGACAGCCACGGAGTTTCACGAGGCCGAGAGCAATGGTAAATGTCAGGGTGAATCATTCGAGAGCCATGAATAAAACATGGCAAAGCTCAGCCAAGTTCTACTGTAAAAACCTGTTCTAGTCCTTCATGCATGAGGCCAAGCGATGCCTCGAATCAGTGGCTAACGAAAGAAAAATGTTAAATCATACCTTTAGCATACAGCATGAACAAATCCATACACCCCCCCCCCCCCCCACACACACACACACCACACATACATGCAAGCATGAATTGCCCCACCACACATGCCCACATTCATATTTCAGATACATACAGCTGT
>CM030184.1:335506-468006 GCA_017639675.1 Aplochiton taeniatus
ACCACCACACCTCAGCCAACACTGAGTCTGTACAGTACGGTGCCCATCACACCACCACCACACCTCAGCCAACACTGGGTCTGTACAGTACGGTCCCCATCACACCACCACCACACCTCAGCCAACACTGAGTCTGTACAGTACGGCCCCCATCACACCACCACCACACCTCAGCCAAATGTCCTCCTCCGTCCACCAGGATGAGACCCATTCATAACCCTAACCCTAACCCTAACCCTAACGTTGCTGTGGCGTCTGCAGCAGAGAGGGAAGGAGACGAAGGGCGAGAACACCAAGCAGATCAAGCGCGCCCAAATGTTCCCTTATTCACCGGGGTTACTATCGACAAACGAACAGCTTGAACTCTGCCATTACTGTCAGCTGTACATCGGCCCCCCGCAGCTCCCCACAATGCACTGCCCTCGTGGCCGGGAACAGGGCCAGAGGGCCAACACGATTGAACAAGGCGGCAGAGATGGACAGCTCTCTGAGGGAGGGTGGGTTAGCCACAGCTCTCTGAGGGGAGGGTGGGTGAGCCACAGCTCTCTGAGGGGAGGGTGGGTGAGTCACAGCTCTCTGAGGGGAGGGTGGGTGAGCCACAGCTCTCTGAGGGGAGGGTGGATGAGCCATAGTGTGCCCTGACCGTGCTGTGCTGCTGGATCTCCCATATATGGGCGTGGAACGGAGCGGTGGACCCTCTGATCCTCCCTGCGGTGATACACCCCCCCAGACCCCCACCCCCCCTGCCACCCTTGCTTCCACCTATTCCCCTGCCATCCCCAGGACATGTGTGCACCCTGCTGTGCTCCTCTGTGTGCTGTGTCGTTTCAGCCTCGATTCCCCCGTGAGGAAAACAGCTAACTCAGACCGGCTCATTGTTCAGCACATCAAAGGAGGGCGATGAAATGTTCAGTGGGGGAAGAGGAAAAAGAGAGGGAAGGAAGGGTTGAGCGGGAGAAAGAGGAGAAGGTATAAAGGTAAAGGGGACATACAGTAAGCATGAAAGAAGAATGGACAGATGGGTGAGGGAAGGAAGAAGGAGCCAGAGAGAGAGAGAGAGAGAGAGAGAGAGAGAGAGAGAGAGAGAGAGAGAGAGAGAGAGAGAGAGAGAGAGAGAGAGAGAGAGAGAGAGAGACAGAGAGAAAGAGAGAGAGAGATATGGCTTGAATGCATATGGTTTATGCTGAGACGGCAATCCAACTGCCAAGCACTACAGCTGCTGTAGGCCGCCAAAAAAGTCAACACTCAAAAGCAGGTCAAACGACAAGTTCTTTATGGTTCACTAAGAGACACTAATGCCTTAATGCACTCTGCTGATATAATATTCACCTTCATCCAAAAAGGTGTAGAGCAACCTTCTGCTTGTCCCAGGTGCTCCGACAACAGAAAAAGTTTCCCGACATAAAACCAAAGTTTCCCCTTAAAGTCGGAGCTATTTATGCTTCATCTCGTCACCAATGCCAGGGCGGGTAAGTGCCGGATGGGGAGTCAGCAAGGCCTCGGAACCTTTTTGTTTTATATTACCAGCCATCTTGTTCTCCAAGTCATCCAGTGATGCCGGTGACACCCAGAGCTGCTGGTGGGGCCATATGGTGACTCCCTTCAGCATATAGCGTCATATAGCCATAGCGTCTGACAACCTGCAGGATCTCTTCCAGGGGAGACAGAGGCCAAACCTCCCAGAAGAAGCCCACAATCTGTGCCGGTGAGGAGGCTGTCACACTCATAAGACCGCCTTGGCAGCAACTATGTTCAATGTTTGTTTGTGTGTGTGTGTGGGTGTGTGTGCACCGTGCGTGCGTGCGTGCGTGCGTGCGTGCGTGCGTGCGTGCGTGCGTGCGTGTGTGTGTGACATAGAAAGAGAGAAAGGAAAAGGGAAAGGAGAGAGATAAAAAGAGAGCGATAAAAGAAAGGTAGATGAACCAAATCCTACCACAAATGACAGATATATTTTGAAGATGTTTTGGGAGGACAAACAACACGGTTTCACAAAATGTCATTCCTTAGGGGAACACATGTGCTTTCCAGAGATAATGAAGAATTACAAGGTGAAGGATCTCCCGCACCCCCTCTGCCATAGTCTTAATGAACTGTCACCGAAGCTAGCAGCTAGGACTACTAGAACTGAATTGATCTTAACAGTAGTCCATACTCACAGTGGTGGTAGCAAACAACACAATGGCCAATTGCCGCATTTCAAAATCTACACTTTCAAACCGGCTCTCCACAAAGACTGTATTACCTTTCAAAAACAAGAAGGCATATATATGGTTAAAATGTTGAGCTTTATATCTTCAAGCTGCTATGATCTTCTTATTCAGCAGTCTACAGGCATTATCTATGGCTCAAAGTATTTATTTAGATCCCAACCATCCATAGATGTTTTTCTGTGTATGTAATTCCATAAGCTTGTTCACTTCACTGTATGTTTCTCCATGCCAATCATGTCATCCATTCAGAGCTAAAACCTATGCAAATGGGAAATAAGAGAGGTAATGCAGGGAGCTTCGTTCATACACAGAGCCTGATATAATAATAATAAATAAATGACATTTGAAAATCAGATGTTAAGAAATAATTCCATTCATGTGTTGTGCTTTTATCCCCATCTACCTCTAAAAGCTTAAGGCATGTTAAAACACCTCAATTCCCTCCATCTCTCCCCCTGCCATGGCAAAATGCTTGAGAAGCGCATTTTAAATGTTGCATTATACTGTCCCTATTTGTCCTTATTCAAAGTTTGTCCCTATCTACAGCCTCTTTCTTGGAGCTTGAGCAGAAAAACTGGCAGGATCAGAAGAGAGCCGATCTGTATGCAGGAAAGGGACTACATTGAATAAGGTACCAATGCTGCTTAAATCATGTCAATGAGTGATGATGGAGTGTGGTGTGTGTGTGTGTGTGTGTGTGTGTGTGTGTGTGTGTGTGTGTGTGTGTGTGTGTGTGTGTGTGTGTGTGTGTGTGTATACCCAAATTAATTGGGTATACATGCTACAATCCACATTTCTATCCTTCATAAGATGTTCAGGCCAATTTGACCCGCACACACAGAGAGAGAGAGAGAGAGAGAGAGAGAGAGAGAGAGAGAGAGAGAGAGAGAGAGAGAGAGAGAGAGAGACAGAGAGAGAGAGAGAGAGAGAGAGAGAGAGAGACACAGAGAGAGAGAGAGAGAGAGAGAGAGAGAGAGAGAGAGAGAGAGAGAGAGAGAGAGAGAGAGAGAAAGAGAGAGAGAGAGAGAGAGAGAGAGAGAAGCATACAGACATACAATCTCTCTCTCTCTCCCTCTCTCTCCCAAACACACACACAGATAGAGAGAGAGAGATGTACACACATACACCTGCTACATTGTTACAATCCAAGCCCTGAGAAGACGCCTGCTCCCACTTACCCTTTGGAGTCTTGGAACCTGCACACAGAAACGATGCACTCACATAGAGAGTGAACACACACATTAACTTACTCACTCACACACTCACACACGCACACACACGCACACACACACACACACACACACACACACACACACACACACACACACACACACACACACACACACACACACACACACACACACACACAAACAGATAGAGTGAGTGATGTAGGGTCTCAGTGGCCACAACCTAACCTGTAAAACATTTTTACATCGTACAGTCTGGGACAGGAACTTCTCAAAAGAAAGCTGACAATGGTTGGAACAATTTGAAAAATTAAGATGGTGCTCTCACCTCAGCTTCTAACTGTACAGAACAGGCAAGTCCATTCCTTGACTTTGTGATAGCAACTGGCATCCCACATTCAGAAAAAGGGCAAAAATGTGCTGCTCATGAACACTATAAATAGGGATGGAAGGATCAGTGGCTGGGAGGACTGTAAGCCAGAGGTCATACTTGATTTTAACACCACCAAAAGAGTACATCTGTAGTGCATACACTATCAAATTCTGGGCATCATTTGTTGTGAAGACAGGCATGCCCGTGCACACATTTTGTCCATGTTTTCTGTTTAAATTTGTTGTAAATAATCTGCATTAGTAAATGTTTTTTTCAGTCCAGTTTGATTCTCGTGTTTCTATTGTTGTTGATTCTTGTATTTGCTTTACGGTTGCTTTAACGATTCTAATAAGAAAAAGGTGAAAATCAATTGAGAAAAAGAATCATCAATGAAAACACTGCTTTGTAAAAATGTCTCCTAGTTTACAATGCTTTATGCCACCCCAGATTTGATTGGAGTGGATTTTCTGCATAAATTATAACTTTTTCACAAAAAACGAATCACACTTCTTTTGTTAAATGTGATCTAGCAGACATTAATTGCGAACATGAATCATATATTTGATCTATATTGTTTGGAATTGAGATAAAGACAATATATGTTAAGGAGTGTGCAATAAGTGAACTTAGTACAAGGGTTAACGTCTTGGAACCCATGCAGAAGAAGCCAGAGGATTCAAGTCTGACATGGCATCTGTTTTTCCAACTGATCTCCTTGATGTTCTCTTGGATCCAATAATCCTTTTGGTAGTTGCCATGGATATACAGTAATTGGGACAAGAGACAGTTGATTTCTCACCATTACTTATCAGTCCCCCATTCAAACATGGCTGCTTGTGTAACAACAGCAACTGTTAACTTCCCATCCTGACAACTCAGAACATGATGGTCTGAAAAGAATGGCCAGAATGATGTTGAATGGAGGGCATGAAGTACAATGTATATTGTATACACTGCAAAGTGCTGCAATATTTAACCTTGACCTGTCTTAAATAACAACAGCAAACTAGTAGTCATGGTTGTAAAAGCTCTTACAGGTCATTCTTATCTAATTTTGAACCTTTGAGTGTGTTTATTTTGGTTACAGAGACAATGGCCAGCCATTGGCAAACTGAGCAATTTTGGTGCAATATAATGATAATCAAATTACTTTTGAATATTCTAAGTAGCGTTCTTTTGAACCACTTGGTAAGTTATTCATTTTATGGGACTTTTAAGAAGGCTGCCAATATTAATAGCTAGTTGTTTGGATAACCATTTAATTCCATTTATAACCTTCTAATTATTAATGCAAACATGTGGTTGCTGGTTCTTTTGTAAGTAACTTGAAAACCCCCCTGGCATGATGATAACTAGGACTATAAAGTCATCATCTAAGACACACTCACACACACACACACACACACACACACACACACACACACACACAAACACACACACACACACACACACACACACACACACACACTGATCCTGTCATGGCCTGGCCTTTACGGCCTTGTTTTTACCTGTCCCCTGTTATCTCGTTTAGGTTTCTCTGGTTCTCATTGGTTTTTAGTTTGCCTTGTTTTTTAATTGAAGCCCTGGCTTAGTTTAGTTCTTTGTGTCTTCATTGTGTGTGTGTTATGTTATGTTTTGTTATGTTTCACGCTGTTGATCTCCCTGGTTTCTGAAAATAAACACTTTTGTTGCTCCTGCATTTAGGTCTGTCTGCCCACTAGCCACTGACAAATCCATTGAGCAGTGAAGGATCTTCTGTTATGGCATCGCATATGCTATGTCTGAAAGGTTTCACCCACTAATATCCACATTGCCTACAAATAAAAGAGAAAATGTTCTGCTTTAATGCACACAGCCTTTGAGACACTCTAAGATGGAAAACACCGTGAGTTTTGGAGAAAAAAAAATGAGAAAAGATTCAAAAAGTTTGAGGGGGACAGAAGGCCAAAAGAATTGTGGAGAAAAGGGGAAACGTTTGAAAACCTGAAGAGTTGCTGTAATGCAGGAGTAAAGAGCCATTGACTGGGTCACACTAAGACGATATTTACAATGCAGGAGTAAAGAGCCATTGACTGGGTCACACTAAGACGATATTTACAATGCAGGAGTGAAGAGCCATTGACTTGGTCACACTAACACGATATTTACAATGCAGGAGTAAAGAGCCATTAACTTGGTCACACTAACACGATATTTACAATGCAGGAGTAAAGAGCCATTGACTTGGTCAAACTAAGACGATATTTACAATGCAGGAGTAAAGAGCCATTGACTTGGTCACACTAACACAATATTTACAATGCAGGAGTAAAGAGCCATTGACTGGGTCACACTAAGACGATATTTACAATGCAGGAGTAAAGAGCCATTGACTTGGTCACACTAAGACGATATTTACAATGCAGGAGTAAAGAGCCATTGACTGGGTCACACTAAGACGATATTTACAATGCAGGAGTAAAGAGCCATTGACTTGGTCACACTAAGACGATATTTACAATGCAGGAGTAAAGAGCCATTGACTGGGTCACACTAAGACGATATTCACAATGCAGGAGTGAAGAGCCATTGACTGGGTCACACTAAGACGATATTTACAATGCAGGAGTAAAGAGCCATAGACTGGGTCACACTAAGACGATATTTACAATGCAGGAGTAAAGAGCCATTGACTGGGTCACACTAACACGATATTTACAGACACTATAAAGCCCTGATGGCTGGAAATAAGACAAGGCAGAGTTCTCCAACGGATGGAGAAGGTAATGGATGGACTCCACGCGACCCCTTGGTCCCCTCTACCACCCCGATGCCCCCCACAGCATATTTCTGCTCAAAGGTTCCTTCTACCAACCACACGCCAGTGATCCGGAAGAAAAGAACCTGAAACAGCCCCAAGGTGTGGGTGCAGCCATTGTGCTATTCTGGTTTAAATAGAAAATACGCTAAGTTCAATGTCCCACGTATTTGAAGGCTGAAATGTATGGCACTGAGGAACTTGAGAGGTGTGCAATGGAATCTAAATCTCTCCTATTATAATTAAATATAGGCATTAAGAGATGTATATATGTTATACATTTAATAGAAAAATATGATCAAATGAAAGCTTCCCATGCATTCTAAGAGAACACTTGATAGATCTCGTGTCTATCCTAACTTTAAGTACCTGTTATGGACTTTCACCAGACTGTCACATTCAGAAAAAAATCTATTACAGGTTATACGATTAAACAGGACCGGGTGACAATTTGTTGTCCTTTGATGTCCTAATTACCGCAATAGCCAATCAAATCAGACCCATCTCAATTGGAAAGCTATTGTGATAATATAATAATGCCATCTCTGGATAAATAGCAATTTAACTAATTACAATTACAACACATACTTGATTTTGTTTCCATCAAAATAAACCCTGGGGGGGTGTGGGGGTGAGAGTAAGCTGTCAGATCATCTTTCTCACCTGCTGACGTCAATGAGAAACTATATTTCACAGCTAATTGAGTTAGATCATAACCTGCATGTACGACCACATTCCAGCTGAGTGTCAATATTTCACAGCTAATTGACTTAGATCATAACCTGCATGTACGACCACATTCCAGCTGAGTGCCAATAAAATCAGACACTTTTTTTTCTTTTTTCTCAAACCTGCAGGCCATTAATGAATGCTGTAGCGTGGAGGAGAAACTATTTATTGTCGGCATAAAGTAAAAATGAGTGCGACGCGGCACTTTGGGAAATGTCAGAGTGTCATAGCATGCTTTGATAAAGGCTATGCTTGTTGTGCTGGTGCACGGAATCTTGTATTTTCATTTGTGGAGTGTGGTGGGAAGGGGTAAATGTCATCTTTCAGAGCAGAGAAAGGGTGTGTGTTTTAATCTCCTTTGGCCCCCTTGATCTAGTTAACCACTTTGAAGACAAAGACTCAACTTGATTGCTCAGGACGTCAAGGCAATGCTTTGAAAGCGGTTTTGCTCCGGCTTACATGACAGTATGTGTCTCCACCCTGGCTCTTGATGATTACACATCTACAGAGATTAATTAACCGAGACTTCAAACTAAGACTACATGTGTAAAAAAAGACTTGAAGCTCGTCAACGTTTCCCACTGCCTTGACATGCCATGCAGCACACACACTGCCACTTCCCTTCCTCTGCCTCTGTCAGGAGAAACACACAAGAAACACGCACACACACTCACACACAGAGCTGTGTGCATACCAAAACAGTCAGGCACGCTCCCACTTACGTTTTTGTTGCCCACCTTGCATTAAACAGTTCCAGGAGGATGACCCATTCCTTACTGTATGAACAGTTCCAGGAGGATGACCCATTCCTTACTGTATGAACAGTTCCAGGAGGATGACCCATTCCTTACTGTATGAACAGTTCCAGGAGGATAACCCATTCCTTACTGTATGAACAGTTCCAGGAGGATAACCCATTCCTTACTGTATGAACAGTTCCAGGAGGATGACCCATTCCTTACTGTATGAACAGTTCCAGGAGGATAACCCATTCCTTACTGTATGAACAGTTCCAGGAGGATGACCCATTCCTTACTGTATGAACAGTGTGAGATCAGCTGACGTTGGGGCTGTTGATTGATGGAGCTCAGGCCTGACATTCTTTCCACCACCACCAGGGTGGTTTCTCTGCCAGAGAGCTGGCCCTTCACTCTTCGACACTTTAATGCTAAATGGATTCTCTCCCTCGTCTATCATTAACGAAAATAACAGGGTTTATTTCTCATCACTTCCCAGACCACCCCGACAATGAGGGAATAGGAGGACTTCAAAGACTTAAAGGCTTGTTTTGCCCTTCACTGTCTGAAGTTGAGAGACAGCACCACAGATAAGAGGCAGAACACTCAGTTTCATGCCCCATTTTAAAAAGGGAGCTGTGAAGTTTAATGAAGAAGACTGGGAGAGACTGTAATTGGTCTAATTGGTGTGACCGTGCTCTTTAGCACCTGTGAGACTTCCAGGCGACCATGCAGTGTGCACTGCTGCCTCCACAGTGACAACCTTCCCCACAGACTGCAAGGTTACCCCCCTTCTCACTGACAAAAGGCAGTGTCAAGACAGAGGAAATAGGTCCAAACCTCCCCAGTTGTGAGAATCGGGCCTGTGCTTTGCAACGTTGTTTTGGATTCAAACGGCAGTTTTGGTATATAAATAGCCCTTGGGCGGCTTGTGTTATTGGACTTGTCAAGAGAATTGATATTGGGGATACACTGTGGGGAGGATTAGAGCGGCAGATGTGTACATTCTGCCAAAGCCGTTTCATTTGGTGTCTGCTCTAAGAAAAACGCACGGCCTTTCCAGAGCGCACACACTGCACCCAGGCCAAGAAAGCGAAACAATACAAAACACTGAACACAAAGACTGACAGATTACTGTCTAGCGAGGCTTTGCATATTAATGCAACTGTTTGTTATCACTGTAGTACCGCTGCAATGCATTTTATATGGCACATTATTGAACAATATCTACAGCAACAGAAATCCCCTAAATGAGGGGAATCATTATTTTGTGGAGTCCACAAAGGTGGTTTTGTTACTCCATGCTTATATTTATGAGGTCAACAACAGAATAGGGCCGATGTGATTACAATATATCATTCATATATTCACTAAATGTAACAGGGTGTGGTTTGGCACGGCTGCCTGTGGTTCTGTGTGTCTGAATAGTCTTCATTCATTTCAGCTGTCCTGGTCTGCCTTGTTTTCCCCTGGGTTCTTCTCTGTTTTTGTGCCAGTATTTAAGTCCTGTCTTTTTTAGTTGTTCCTTACCTGTTCTGTCATGGCCGTACCTCTAGTTTTCCCCTGGTGTTTCCTGTGTTTCCCTTTTCCCTGTTGTGGGGGTGGCACTCCTCTCTCTAACCTGGCTCATCCATTCAGCTCACCTGCTCAGCCTGCAGACTTGTCTCCCATCAACGCATCAACCCATCAGTGTGAGGACCCCTCATGGCTTCTCAACCATTCTTCAATATATTCCCTAACCCTAACCCCTAACCCCTCATGGCTTTTCAACCATTCTTCAATATATTCCCTAACCCTAACCCTAACCCTAACCCTAACCCCTAACCCTACCCCCTAACCCCTCATGGCTTCTCAACCATTCTTCAATATATTCCCTAACCCTAACCCCTAACCCCTCATGGCTTCTCAACCATTCTTCACCAGATCGTTGTCTCGTTCTCGGCTGCTCTGCCTATATTCAGCGTTGTGTTTTCCTAGTCCAGTTTGGACGTTTCCTTACACTGTTCTCTACTCCTTCTGGATCACTACCCTCTGGTTCTGCCTGACTGCCTGCCTGCCCACTCATATACTTAGCTCAGCCCAGCCTTGCTGGTCAACCACATTACTACTAGTCCTTTACATTAAACAAAGTTCATCATTCCATTCCATTGGCTGTGTTGTATTCGGGTCCATATTACTGATCATTACACGGTCATCTTTAAATGGTAGGTTTTCAAGCCTTCCTGTGTTCACCTTTTCCAGAATAAGATTTAGACTACAAGATGAATGCATTCGGGTCAAACTCTCTTGCCTGCCCCTGACACGAAATATAATTTCAAATCTTTGAACAGTTCATGGACTGATAATATATACCTGAATAATGTATGTAAGACACTGCATTACTGTAGGTGCTGTATTAACACTGCAGTGGATTAAACCCTGTGTCCTGCAGCTATTCGATTGGTACAATTAGTTCCCCGTTGATGCAGAGCCCTCTTGTGCCTGAATACTGGTCTTATCTGCTGCATGATTCATCACCAAAGGAAAAGTCAAATACATGAATCAATCAAATCCATAGTGATACCAAGCATGTCTAAACACACAATCTTATTATCAACGGGCAAAACAGATAGTATGTCTCTTCGTGCTAGTCCATAACAATAGCAGAGTGAAACAAGGATTTAATGGTGCATGAAGGCTGTGACCCATATAAGGTCGGATCTGACATTTTGGGGAAACAAATCCCTTTCAAATTAAATTGATTGCCTGATGAAACTTAAAGCTGAGTGTCAAGTCATTCTGCCAGAGCACAGTATGTTCCATCCAATTCCATTGTTCATTCCAACAGCAACTGTGGGGTTATATTTAACTGTCCTGTTCTACGCCATAATGAACTTAAACGTAGTGTATCTATACATTTGCATTTTGAATCACTGTAAATAATGGGATACGGACTGGAAACCTGCTTGACCGTATCATACAACATTTCCACTACCCATAATATGTATTTCATGTTTGCATCAAACGCAATGCCTTCCTTGCCTCTGACATCTGCTTGCCCTAGTCAGAGAGACCTTCTTCTTTACGCCATTACATAACCAGCAGCAGCCCTCAATCCAATGCCCGGGGTGGGATCACATCTGAGACTGTCATGACGCAGCCAGGGGCATCTCTGGCTTAAAGAGGGCCTGTAATAAATCAAATCCATTTACATTGTAATGGAACTTAACCCAGCAGCCAGGCCAAAATGATAGAAGCATAAGCTTCTTGGCCATAGAGACTGACAAAGTGCTGAGGAGAGGCACATTTACTTAATTTTAAATGCATGTATTGTTTCCATTTTAATTTGACTACTGTGTCAGCTTTGTGAAAAACATTTTTTCCCATAAAAATGGAAATGATCATTTCCCCTGACCAGAGCATTAGGAGAGCACAGCATCAATAAAAATAAAGAGCACGTTATCTGCAACGCAGCAAGAATATAAGAAGGGCAATCTTTCATCTGGTTTATCTATTAATGTGCTGTTATCCTAGATCAAAGCAGCTTGGCAATGTTGAGTACTGTGCATTACCTTTGTCAACGGAATTATGCATGGGATTGAATTACTGGGTGTGTTATCACTGTTTGCATCGCCAGCCATTGTGTGTTATTGGGGGCACCATTGACAAACTGAGCACACCTGCTTTCAGTCATATCAAAGTGTTATTTTGTTTTTTCCCAGACTGGAATCTCTAAAACCGATTGTTATGGTGAGGTCTGTTTTCGACCCCTGTGGTAAGAAAAAGTGTTTATCCTCACACATAGCGAGAAAAAAAATCACTTATGGCACTGAACCAAAAAGTAATTTTCTCTTTTGAATGTACTTCCACTCACTGGTGAGGTAATGGGGCTTGAACATGTGCATTTACACACTGCTGTCAACCTACACACAACACACAGTACACACATAGAAATGAAAAGGCTCAAAGTCCAGAGTCCAGAGCCATGTGAATCAATATAGGAGATGTAGGAGGGAAGTAGGCAGCTGTGTAGAGAACAAAATCATGCAGGAAAATAAAAGCATTTTTGTGGGAAAAGTTGAAGGACCTTGATGCTTAGCAAAGCTACAAAAAAGAAGAAAATGCAGACCTTGTTTCTATTTAATTGAACCCCAACATATTAACTTCAAAGCGACACCAAGAAGCAATTCCAGGACTTTGCTGATGTTCCTTTTCCCAAGCTAAAACCTTGTCCTCTTCATTAAGAGCCAAGTCCTCTTCATCCCCTTTAGCCTGTCCTGTTCAAACACTGTCCTCAGCTCCTTGCAAGGCCGGATTAATGAAATATTCTGTATTAAATGTCAAAATAAGGAAAATGTAGGGCAGTCTAGGAGCAGAGATTTTCAAACTAAAAAGAGAGAAAATGAACAGAGGATTCTACCTTGCATAAGCCTGAGCCTAATCTGCAACTGTGAAGCCGATAGACTGTGCTGACCATGACAAGCACTACACTGAGTTACAAAAGGAATTGGATCTACAGGTAAAAATGATCCGTCCATTTTGGGTTACGCTTGCCATGTAAAATAAAGGCAACGTGGCTGCACCAGCAAGCAAAAAAATGAAAACAAGGAGTTGATTGATACTGTGCAGCTGGAGGAGTTATAGAAACAGCACTGACTTGAGGAAAAGGAATAGAAGGAAGTATTTCCTGTTGAAGCCCTGAAGCCCCACGTGTGCTTTCTGTGAAGGCCAACGGTGGAAAACATGGAAGCCCTAGTTCCCTCTCTTTTGTCTTGTGAGAGGACAGCCACCCTCACAGTCACAAACACACACCGGCAGAGAAACACACACAAACACATCAAAGTCAAATGAACAATAAACTTGATAAAGGACAACTGTTTAACAGTAGTGTTGCAAGCTGGTGTGTGGCTTTGAATGTTTGCTCCTATCAACACACGACATCAACTAATTCAAATGCAAATTACCCCAAAAGTGTCATTACAATATCGGGATGTAAGAATGTATAGCCTGTCGTGAAGGTTTGCTAAATTAGGTGAAACAAGTTATGATAGTCATATCATGGAGCCTGTTATGATAGTCATATCATGTAGC
This sequence comes from Aplochiton taeniatus, assembly GCA_017639675.1. NCBI lineage: Eukaryota > Metazoa > Chordata > Actinopteri > Galaxiiformes > Galaxiidae > Aplochiton > Aplochiton taeniatus. The sequence continues at coordinate 348,610 of CM030184.1, forward strand.
CTGTTATGATAGTCATATCATGGAGCCTGTTATGATAGTCATATCATGGAGTCTGTTATGATAGTCATATCATGGAGCCTGTTATGATAGACATATCATGGAGCCTGTTATGATAGTCATATCATGGAGTCTGTTATGATAGTCATATCATGGAGCCTGTTATGATAGTCATATCATGGAGCCTGTTATGATAGTCATATCATGGAGTCTGTTATGATAGTCATATCATGGAGTCTGTTATGATAGTCATATCATGGAGCCTGTTATGATAGTCATATCATGGAGCCTGTTATGATAGTCATATCATGGAGCCTGTTATGATAGTCATATCATGGAGCCTGTTATGATAGTCATATCATGGAGTCTGTTATGATAGTCATATCATGGAGCCTGTTATGATAGTCATATCATGTAGTCTGTTATGATAGTCATATCATGGAGCCTGTTATGATAGTCATATCATGTAGCCTGTTATGATAGTCATATCATGTAGCCTGTTATGATAGTCATATCATGGAGCCTGTTATGATAGTCATATCATGGAGTCTGTTATGATAGTCATATCATGGAGCCTGTTATGATAGTCATATCATGGAGTCTGTTATGATAGTCATATCATGGAGCCTGTTATGATAGTCATATCATGGAGCCTGTTATGATAGACATATCATGGAGTCTGTTATGATAGTCATATCATGGAGCCTGTTATGATAGTCATATCATGGAGTCTGTTATGATAGTCATATCATGGAGTCTGTTATGATAGTCATATCATGGAGCCTGTTATGATAGTCATATCATGGAGTCTGTTATGATAGTCATATCATGGAGCCTGTTATGATAGTCATATCATGGAGCCTGTTATGATAGTCATATCATGGAGTCTGTTATGATAGTCATATCATGGAGTCTGTTATGATAGTCATATCATGGAGCCTGTTATGATCATCATATCATGTAGCCTGTTATGATAGTCATATCATGTAGCCTGTTGTGCTCCTATCAAACACCCATGAGGTCTGCTGTATTGTGGTCTGGCTAATGGAGCTAGCTTTACTGTACCTGCCACACATGAAACAACGCTCTGCTTCTCTGCACTTGGCCTGACTATATTGAGGACAGACCCTTTGACCAATGACAGCATTCCCTGTCAGCTCATGGCTGCTTTGGCTCATCAATACATCTATATTTCACTGCTTGAATAATTAAATGTTCAAACTATCGTAAACATGTACAATCCTTTATCCACATAAATCTTGAGAATATATGTATCAGATTTTATCCTGTACATTTGCATCAAAGCCTCTATCTTTGAATGGGACATTATATGGAGTGGTGCTTATAGTAGGCTCAACAAATGGAAAATCAGATGTGAATGACAGAAAGCCCTCCATAAAATAAAGCAGGTAGGCCGCTTCTGAATCAATAGTGCTTCCAGGCGAAAGAGCCTGTGGAGAGAGAGGGAAAAGAGCCACAAATAGTCTGTCACCTGTCACACTGCATTAAATCTCCATTTTGTAAATTTAGATGCGGTTTGTTCTCCGCTGCTGGTTGGAAGGTGGGACTCAGCAGAGTCTGACTGACAGCTGCGCTAAATCTAGGTGTTGCGGCTCACACCCTCTACACTCGGCAGCCCAGCTCAGGTAAGCAGCCAGGAACGCTGGTCTCCTTCAGAGGGGAGTGGGTGCATGGTCACTTTCAGAGCTACAAACCAGGCTAAGCACTGCTTCAGGGCACTTTCAACGTGTATTTTCTAAACTAATACAACCCCTCTGGTATCTTTTTGCACTGCATCACCTACAGCAATGATGCTGTTGTTTAACAAGGTTTAAAGATATATTTTTTTATTGGAACAATGTCCTTTTAACCTTTTGCAAAGAGTGTATTGGTGCTAATGCAGCACATAATAGTCATATCATCATTGTCATATATACACTATACGTTGAGCTCACGGGGTTTGAAAAAACTAAAAAACAAAATGATTTCATTGTTTTCAAATGATCTACCTGCCACTCAAGGCTATGACGTAATTTATGAAAACCCTCCAATCTACTGAATGATCTGGATCTTAAACAAACAGCTCCTTCAGTGAGTGCAGATTAAGTGCAAGCAGTAAAGCAGCAGTCCCTGCAGTAAAGCAGCAGTCCCTGCAGTAAAGCAGCCATCTGAGGCATCGTTCAACCACAACTGTTGGGAGTGACATTCCTGCAGCAAGGTGGATGCAGAGCACCATCCACATATGCTTTATTTATTATATTTATTTCTCCTGTCAAAACCATGTCCTGGTCCATATCCTGCCAGTCAATTCTATTTGGTGTTTTAGAAACATCCTTCATGTGGCTGGTAATTGCCAGAATGAATAATATGTAATTGATTACTTGGTATATTTTTGACTTCAGAGAGTGAGAAAAAGATGAGCCCCTTCAGACTAACTTCTCTGAATAGAACATTCTTGGCAGGGAACAATAGATAGGGTAACAGATGTTGAAACTGCTGAGCATTAAAAGGGAAAAGGGCTGCGTTATGAAAAATTAGGAAATGCTTACGAACATTAATGTCGAGGAGGGTTTGATGTATCATCTTAAGGTAACAATGAAACATTATGGGAAGTCTAGCATAAAGCTAGGAATATAACTCTTGTGCTAGTATTACAGAAAAGGAAGACCTATTGCCTTCATAATGATAACTGGAAAAACCCTGTTTGTATTTTGGAGTCTCTTTTCATCTCAATGCTAAGCTAGCATTGTTTACACAGGAATGAGTTGAGTAGTGTTGATGAGGGTTTGGTGATAAGATAAGCTTTAGAAACACAGGGAAATTAGAGGCATAAATTACAAGTTACTATGTGACTTTTTTCTCTCAAATGATTTCAATACTTTTACTTTTAACAAGGTTACACAATTGATGACCTTTATCGGTAAAATGGTAAAGTGCTTTCAGGGACTGTCAACTTTTAAACTAAAATTATTATTATTGAAAAACTTAATGGAACCAAATGGTGCCACTGCCAACAATAGCAACACAAGGATGATTATATGTCAAGATATATGTATCTTTCATAAACACAAAGAGTAACCATACTCGAAAAAACGATTTTGTTTAGTCAATGCATTATTTCACCAGATAGAATGTGGCATTAATGAAACAAACTCAGAAAGTGCTTTATACAATTTGCAATAGCTAGAGAGACTATGAATATGAAAAATAGAAAGCTATTAGGTGCTGGAATATAAACGACATGTCTTGATACAGTTTATTGTTTACCGTATATTATTATTTATTCCGTTTTTGCAATGGTGGGCATAGGAAGGGTGTGCTGTGCAGGTGAATCATATGTTGAAACATTGAGTTGTATTTCACTTGTAATTCACTTGCATGACTAGAAACAGAATACTTTTACTCAACTTTTCAAAAAATCTATAGAACCCTAACCGTTTTTTAGCATTTAATTTGAATGAGTAACAAAAATTAATATCTAACGTTTCATGCATTAATGAACACAAATCCTAAAATGATTGCTCACATACATTTTAGAGTGATTTTTATTCCAGAAAAGCAACATGATTTGCTTGTGCACACTGTGGTCACATATAGCTCAATGTAACATCCATGTAGTATTATGCTAGCGTGCTTATTTTGGTTGAGAGCAACATTGAGGTGCCTGGCTGGAACAAGACTGTGGGCCACAGTCTAACCGTTAACCCAATGCTTCTTCAGCTGCAGACAGTAACCGAGCCAGCATGCCAGTTCCTAGCACTTGACTCACTCACACTCAAATGCAAGATGCTCTCTTCTGCAACATCTGCGTGCTGTGTTGTCATAATCATATCAATGTGATTTTTGCATGTTCAATGATCGGCATAGGCTAGCTAGATAACACGATGTAGTATGTGTTGGTTTATGAGTGAGCATTAGGCTATAAATGGAAATTATTTACCATAAAAAAGGAAGAAAGGCTGTCTAAGGGAAAGGTTTGGTCTCATATAGAGGAAATAAAAATACTGTTCTCTTCCTCACAGGCAAATTCACAGTCAGTGGCAGTTGACCTATGACTTCCTCGGCTTGGCCTCTGATTTCCTTATGCAACAAAATGGTGGATGTTCTGCATGTGCTCCTTGGAATGCTGCGTTCTTTAAAGTTGACAGGTGCTAATTTTCACCTAGACACCGCCACATTTCTCCTAATAGATTCTTCTTGTTGCTTCTCTTCAGTGCCTCCATGTGTATCGTGCAGCAAGACAAATGTATTTTGTTGTCAGAAGGGGCACTTGGAAGCGAGCTATCTGATTAAAAACTACCCCCCCCCCCCCCCCCCCCCCAACGAGTCATACTTTGACCTACAAATATGGTGCATAAGTGTATGGTATTACTTTAATAGTGAGATATGTTATATCTGACCAGAAAGGTTGACTATTCACATTCACAACATGACACCAACACGTGCCAGCATCAAACAGCCAAACAATACCAAGTGAGGAGCCAGAACAGAAACGAGTGGGCCTTGGTGCAGCACCACAGGCACTCTGAGTTATGTTCATAAGTTTCCTCATTGGCTCGTCTGTATTATTGACTGAGCATGTGCCTTTGTTTTTCTATTTTAGTCTTGCGTTGTCTTGTCAGTGCTGTATGTTACGCTTGCTTGTTCTTCATGGAGTATTAATTATGGAATATGATTTTGATGTGTGTCTGCATTTAGGTGTCTCCTTTGACCTCCCAGGCAATCTTGACAGGAGCTGTAAATATCTAACTGAATGAATAGTGGCATTCAAATCAGGTGACCTCATAAAGACAACTAAGAAAGATACTTAAAATAATGGACGCACGGAAAAGAGTTCTGAATTTAAAAAAAGCAACAGCATTTCAAGTGATTTCTGAAAACACCAGTAACTAACATTGATGTTGGGTTTACTCAAATCCATAAAATCCCATCTGTTAGAGTGGATATTGGTAACTGTTCAAACATAAACTAAATAGTATCATGGTGCCGAAAAGTACTTTACTGTACAAAAAACATCAGATTTATGCCCCTAAAACTCATCCCCACTCTAATATATGGTGGCATGCTTCACTGAACAGCCCAAGATAAATACTATTACTGAGGTGTGAAATTAAAACATAGGCACAAATGTTATATCTGCTCTCTGCCAGGAATTGAGCGCTGAATGCTCAGTCAGAGCTAGATTTGATTCACAGAGGTGTTAGCCTATTACACATCCTTTCATATTTTCTCTCTTTCTGTCTAAAACAAACAGAATCTTTTGGGGTTCATATACTGACACAAATGGGAAACTGTGGTCAATGAAAAAAAGACTGCCTGTGCCAATACGCACACTTTACAATTTTTGCACGTCACGTGAAGTGATCTAAGTGTCTCGTTATGTGGTTGTTTTCATGCAGCTTGTTAGTGCTTCCCTGAGAAAATGTGAGTCCTATCCAAGCCCAGCTGCTGAAGAACGATAAGTCTTACTTTTTGGGCTCCTGTTCATTTATATGGACTTAATCTAAAGGACAAAGTTAAAGGGGAAAAAACCAGCCCACAGCAACGACTTAATTGTTGATTCAAATGTCACTATACATCACCTGAATGACAATGGCTTTGCCTTGCTCCCCGCGGTTTAACAATAGATTTTCAGGATGAAAAGTCTTGAAAATGTCTTGGCAAATATTAAGCAGAGGTTTCCGCCTGTCCTGTTTTTCCTCTCAGTAAACGGGTCATAACCTGATACAGTAACTTTACGTCCTTCAACAGCTACTTCATGACATTGGGGCAATGCTGGCAGCTAACAAAGTTACTGTTAGTGGATTTCACTACCAAATATAATCAAATATGACCCGAACACACTGGAAATACTTGAAGCAGAGGGTCCTAGATTTTTCAGTTTATAGACGAGACTGAAATGTAGTTAGATATTGGTATATCACTAAATTAATTTAATATACAACAATAAGCCCTCTGCAAACATGAATCACTGTGGTATGAATGTTTCAGCACTGTTATGGCCTTAAGTGATTGAGTCCACAAGGCTCCCTGTCTTTAGTCATTCAGTGAACTGAAGTCAATATGGTAAAACAAGACAGGAGGCTTACTTGAAGTGATGGAAACCAGTCACATCACGCAAACATATTCAAGTCAATCTGTTATCATACAGTATTTGCCATTTTTACCCTTTTGTATCAACCATTTCAAATGGAAATGACTGCTGTACAGTAAAGGTCATGATTAATCAATATCCATAGTTCTCATCACAAGGACTGAAAGGAAAGAAATGAAGTCAAAGGGCAGATGGAGAGAGATAATGAAGGATACGTAGATAGAGCAGAGAGACGGAGCCAAGGAGAAGGAATGAGAGAATCAGGAAAACCAGTCTTTCATATTCATATCGAGTTCCATTTCCATTAATTTGAGAATATTGCTGTTTCTACAGTGAGATAACTTTCCGGCAATCATCTCCCCTCCTTCATGCTTGGGTGGAGGCCTCAGACAAACAGATTGTAGCAGTAGTACCTTCTGGCTGTACCTACTGGAGGGGCCGCTCCTCCTCCTGGGGCTAAAACGGCTCATTAAACAAACATCCTCAAGTTGCTTTGTTATCAGTTGCAAGCCTGTCCGACCTTTTCAATAGAGTGGTTATAATATTCCTGCCTGTGACATTTTGCCCCCTAAGCTCACAACAACACAGAAGATGAAAAAGCCATGGAAGTTGACTCCTCATAATTATCTTCTCCAAATTAAAATCCCCTCATACACTTCAACGGCATAAACTGTGTTGTACTGTATCCTAAAGTTTAAAATATGATGATAGTTGTTTACGGATGAATCATTTCATTTTCCCAACATGTTTCACATATGTTCAAATTGCCTGGACAAAGAAAGAGTGAGTATCAACCGAGTGCCACTTCATACAATGTGAACGTGGGAATATAGTCAGTCGTCAATGTCTAAACTTGAAACCACTCCCTTACTACTTTTCCAAATGTTGTATTGGTTTAGTAGCTGTAATAGGAATGTAGCACTGTGAGACACATACCTACACCACTGTATAATTAACATTAAACTAATTAGGTACTTGTCTTGTGAATCCATTTTCACTGCTATGCTGATGACATCCAGCTTTACCTCTCTGCCAAACCCACCACCATCTTCCCGCTAACGTCCCTCACCAACTGCCTCCAGGACATTCCAAACTGGATGAGCAAGAACTTCCTAAAGCTCAATGGGGAACAAAACTGAAATAATGCTCATTGGCTCCAAATCTACACTGTCCAAACCCCACAACTGCAATAACAATATGACTGTATATATTTAGTGGTGCCGGAGTCCACACCATGACCCTCCAGCACTGTACTACCCAGCCGGGGTCACCTTACCCTGACCACACGCTCCAGGACCGGGGACAGCTCTGGCAGAGAGGAGCCAGGTGGCCAGTGCCACGGTGCAGCCAGAGGCTTCAGCACCATGGACAGCAACAGGCCCTACACAGTGTCTCTGTATGTTTGCACCATGGACAGCTCCGGCAGAGAGGAGCCAGGTGGCCAGTGCCACAGTGCAGCCAGAGGCTTCAGCACCATGGACAGCAACAGGCCCTACACAGTGTCTCTGTATGTTTGCACCATGGACAGCTCCGGCAGAGAGGAGCCAGGTGGCCAGTGCCACAGTGCAGCCAGAGGCTTCAGCACCATGGACAGCGACCCAACCACCACCTCACCAGAAGCCAATGACCCAGCTGAGGCCTGTTGGGATAACGGGTCAACAGGGTATAAGAAGGCCGAGGCCACAGTGGTTTAGAAGGCTGAAACTAACCCCATGTTTAGTTTTCCCCAGAGAGTGATGCGGAGACCCACAGCCAGAGAAAAGGACCTTAGGGCTGGCTGACCTCCATATACCTGCTCTTGGAACCTGCCAGTTGGAGCCAAGTAGTTTTAGTGTTTTTTTTTTTTAACAAGAGCTCAGTTGTTTTGATATTCTTTCATATACGTAACATCCTCCAACTCTGTTCCGGCAGTGAAGTCCTGATCCACGCCTTTGTCACTTCCTGGATCAACTACTGCAGTGCTGTTCTGTCTGGAATCCGCATCAAACTACTGAACAGGCTCCAACTCATCCTGAACTCAACAAAGGCCAGTGATCACATCACGTCAAGCTACACTGGCACCCTGTCCAATGCCAGGTCAATTTCAGGACCCTTATCCTCACCTGCACAGCTTTTTAAAAATCTGGTCCCACCTATCCAACCTTCGCTCCCTTCGGTCCTCTTCCGCTGGCCTGCTAATCACCCCCCCCTTCCGGCTCAAGAGTATTGGTGCCAGGGCATTCAGCTGTACAGCTCCCAGGCTCTGCAAGTCCCTCCCACCCCACATCCAGCAGTCTGACACTATAACAATATTCAAACAACACCTCAAAACTCACCTATTTAAACCAGCCTTTTTGTTATGATGTCTGACATTAGTGTTATCCATTGTGTTTCCCTGATATTCGCTGCCTCTATGCCCTTGTCTGTCCTATGTGTACTGTTTACATTTTTACATTCAAATGGTATATTATATGCCAAGAAAGGTGCTTCCAATTAAAATTATTAAAGTATTATTAGAATTATTGTATGAGCTTCCCTTGACCCCTCTGACCTAACACTGAGCCCCTTGAAAATAGTTTTTTATGGAAAATCCCAACCCAAACAGAATTCCTGTTCACCATGATCGCAGTCCATATACGTTTACAGCTTGTTTGAAAGGCCACAACCATAAGCAAAGGGATAATAAAGTTTCAAGGAGCCTCTTTCACAAGATGTTATCTTACTGGTTGATCATTTGACCAGTCTTTGCTGTCTGTATAAACTGTAAGCTGTACCAATGGCAGGTCGGGAGTGGCACATCGTTGAAATTAACCATTAGTTTAACTTAGGAAATTGTGTTTTGGGTTCAAAGCCCTTCTTCCTCCTTATATAGGGTAATTTCCATCATACACTGTCCTTAGATAAGGTTCTTTTTAAATCCCCCGGGATTGCCCTTCGCTTCCTATTTCCTCCCCCTCTTTTAGAGGGAGAGATTACAGCCTTGATCACTTGTACTTGACAAGGAACACAGGCAGCCATCAGTGCTTGCTACTTAATGTGCACGGCTTCCTTTTCTCTCTGGGTTCGTGCTCTAGGGGAGGGGGTCTCAGCCACGGCCTGAATAGTGCAGAGCATTGCAATTCCACAGAGTAAGGACATATAAATCTCTCTCCTTGGCCAGTCATGAATCTTGTGGAGGGCGAGTGAGTGGCTCGACAGATTGCAGAGGTTCTTTAGTCGCATTTGGCTTGATAGACTCTGCTGCCTTAAAGGCTTTTCGCGGTGCCCTTTCATATCATCTACAGAAATATTATAGGCCTTAAAGTAGACAAGAGATCCAATAATGACTCAGGTATAAGAAACTCAGGCTGTCCCCACAAAGATTCATGTGACAGAAGTGGGCACTTCCAGCTCTGAACATAGATGGTGAATTGCAAAGGGAAGGGATGACTTGGTCTTGGCTTTAGGTGAAGTGACTTTGATTGGAAGTGAAAAGTCATCCCCAATGCTTCTGTATTCCAAATCATTTATTTAGCTCTTCCTCCTACACCTATGCCTACACACACCAGCCTTTAGTTTTCTTCCTAAGCTGGCCCCCAACCTTGCCATATACTTCTCCACCATGGTACACTATCCCAGTAAGCCTGCAGCAACAATGAGTTGCCTATGGAGGAAGATGACAGGGCTGGAATACCAATACAGGCTGAGCTGACTGCCAAGCTAGCTACCCTTCAGCTCACATTTCCCACAATAAGCCTCTGGGCTCCCCGGCAAGATGGACACGTGATGCTTTATGTGAAGGACCCTGTAATAATTATTAGGTAATAGTAATAATGCACTAATAAGATGTTTATATGGTGCTTATTAAAGCTTCAGTATGTAAGTTTGAATTTCTAGGCAAATATATATATATATATATATATATTTTAAAAATTACGTTTACTGCATACCTCCGGTAGGATATCATTAAATTAAATGCTCAGAGAGAAGATGCGATCTATATGAGCGGCCTGGGCCCTGTATTCAGCTTTAAAAAATACTAACCAATCATGAGAGTTTTTGCAAAGAGGCACAACTACCTGCTTGTCAATCACCTCGCATGCACAGTGGAAATGTTGAAGGCATTACGAAATTATGAATGGGGGGAGCAATGAGGGGGGATAGGAGGGATCAAAGACTCAGGACTTCTTTTTCAGTATTTTGATTCAAATTCTGGCTATTTTCTTTCACACTTCTCTAGAATTACTGCACCTTTAACATTAATATGTGTTATGTGTTAAAAAGACTATATAAAAGTGTTAATAGAGGCATTAAAAACAAGTATATTGTTGAATTATAAGACATTTATAAGCATTTATAAAAAACTTGCAAGACTGCTGAAGAACGTTAATAAACATTCTCATTCATTTATTGGCATTTAATTATGCATGTATTAACAGTTAACTATATGCTTCTTGCAGATATATAGTCTTATTAAAACATCAATGTTAATAAGCATCTTATAAAAATCGTATTTGTCCAATCCGTATTACAAGGGCCTTCATATAAAGCGTTACCCCAGATTGTAAAGTATTTGCTGATTCTTTTCCAAACGGAAACAGTTAAAACCTGTAGCTGGTGACATAATAGTTAATCTAGTTTATATATGCAGCAGAACAAAAGAGTATTTATACAACTACCAATATTTGAGGAACTCATAATCACAACTCTCTCTCTCTCTCTTTCTCTCTCTCTTTCTCTGTCTCTCTCTCTCTCTCTCTCTCTCTCTCTCTGTGTCTCTCTCTCTCACTCTCTTTCTCTCTCTGTCTCTGTCTCTCTCTCTCTCTCTCTCTCTCTCTCTCTCTCTTTCTCTCTCTCTCTCTCTCTCTGTCTCTCTGTCTCTCTGTCTCTCTCTCTCGCTCTCTTTGTGTCTCCCACTGGCTCTTTCTTCTTTCTTTAGTTATTTCATCAATGAGAATACTAACCACACATATGTGTAAAAATATACTGTAAACTGTACTTTCCAATTACGTCCGAACATATTATCCATCGATTTTAAGTTAAAGGGAAATATATCTGGACGTAGAAAGACAACAAGAGAAAAAGATTCAGTAAGAAGAGTCTATGTTCTTTGGGAAGAAATGGAATAACATTTGTTTTTATTTATCTTGAAAATCGAACCTGAGAACTCAGATCCTCAATTGAAAAGTATTTCAGCAGAAGTGGTTATTGTCTGACCTCGAAGAACTAAAATAATTAGCAAACCTTGCATTGGTTTGCCATCGTTCGAAAGGCCAGGTTGAGGCCCCGACAAAGTCAGCGTTACAGTATCTTCATATACTTTAGTTGATAGGGCTTGGAAGTTGCCTAAAGCTTGTGCATATATATTTTCTTGTTTGAATTACTATGGACAAGGATTTGTTTGACTGCGCATCTGAAAGTAACCCGGTCGTGTCAGGTCTGAAAGGCCCACATGCTTTAAATACAGAGGTAATAATGTTACACAACCAGTTATTTGTTTCTAATTTTGCAGTGTCTGAAATATAGCCTATGTGTGGGGTGCGCTTGGAATACCCGCAGGTTGTGCGTAATAACCAGGGAGTGGTGGAATTATATAAGGAAAGGCATACTTTAAGTATAATAGGTTCTTAATTAAATAACCAGCCACAGCGGATACGATTCTTAGCCTACTTCTCAAACTCCTACACATACTACAAAAAAACGTCAGAGTAAGCATGCCTACTGGCCAAATAATTAACTCTTACCTTACAGGCGCACGTGCTGGTACCCATATAATGAGTCATTATGAAGCTCCAGCAAGTTATAAATGTATTATAGTACGAGGACAGCAGGTTGTAGGCGTACTATTACTAATCCCGCTGCAAGTGTCCTCCAAACGCTCAGTCCTCTAATCTTCAAAGCGAGCGGGGTCGGTGCCGACTACTCACAGACGTTCTTAACCTCGCTAATACCAGGTTGCATGTCCAGTAATCGAAGTAATCATTTACTTTCACTTGCGAAACCGGCACGTAAAGTTTTCAGTGGAAATAGAAATGTAGACTTAACGGCATTCATTTCTGGTTTATTCTCTACGCAGTCTGATTTCATATACTTGGTCTACCTTGTCAGTTGTCTTGAGTTGCCTACAGGGTACAGACCGCTTACCATTCTTGACAGGTGGCAAGTACAAGCTCCCGCTGAAGGCTCACGGCTTCTATTCAGGACCGTGGATGACTAAACCTCCTTTCTGAGCAGATTAACCCCTCGGATATTATACTGGTCCGTTGAGCTCTAGCGCCACCCAAAGATGCCTGGGTGTGTCTCCAGAATGAGCTTGTCTCTCCAGAATGAGCTTGTCCTTTGGAGGGAAACGAACATGCAAGAACCTTCTCAAAACATAGACCTGCACAATCCAGAAAGGAAAATTTCATTGTTGCATATTCATTACAAGCACATTTTTTTTGCTGAACATAGGAGACCCTCTTGTCCTTATTGTTTTTGGAGCTAATAAAAAAATAATTTGCCTTCAAAAGCCTATATTTATTTGAATGACAGAAAAGGAGGAAAAGGGGGAAAAGATTAGAAATTAATTTGGCTCATCTTTGAGTAAGCGGTAAATAAATTGTTACCCAAAAATGTAAACCCTGCATAATACACATCTCTTTAGACTGAGGGCACAGATATCGCGCAGTGACAAAGTAGAAACTAGAGGCCAGGCTCTGTTGATGTTAAGCTGGTTGTGCTTTACAACCAAGATTGATGTGTCTTCTAAATGTGTTTCACGGCAGAATATGGACTCAATGACAGTTGGCATATGCCGGCTGTTGCCGTTATCGAGTTGTTTCTGCCAGTGTATCGCAACTTCATAGTCATCACTGACATTATCACGACTTTCTCGTCTAGAAGTTATGGTTTGAGTTTGTCATATTGGCCCGTGTGTTTGCGATATGTCTATGCTCTGTGTGTGGTTTAAAACATAATGTGCATACAGTTCTAGTATGCTCTTCTGCCATACTCATGACGTAGGTCTCATAAGTCATTTCAAAATGGCCTTAATGTGTTCTTAACATTGTCTGGCTTTAAATAAATATGTTTAGGACACACAATGTTCCAATAGATCTATATGATACAGGTTTCGGAAATAATTTGAGCGTTTCATTTAATTTGGAATTCATTCTATTTATTTATTTTAAATCTGGCCATGCAGAGACCGGATACAGAGGAGGGTGGCTTTGAGACGTCATTGCTCACCGCCTCAGCCTTTTGGAGTTGTCATGGGCTCAATTCAACAAAACATCCAAGAAGAAAGCTGCCCACTAGAAAACCTCAATGACAGATGTATTTGCTATCAACCCAAATGCATTCCAAATATTGCTTTCTAATGTACTCATCTTGGAGAATCGCATAATAGATAGTATAACACCATATCCTGTGCATTTTGAAATGCTTGGGATTGTAAATTATACTTTCCTACTGAAGTCTTTTTAAGGTGGTTGGTCTTTTTGTCTTGCGCATTGGACAGGAGAGATGGTGGCATGTCTTAACATTTAGAATTGTATAAAAACTATTTGTGTGAAAGTTTCCCATGTGTTTACTATTGAATCATAGCTGTTTGATGGGAGAAAATGTTTTGTTAATGGCTACTCCCAGATATTAGAAAGTGATGGGACATTAGGCTGTGACTTGTGTATTCACAATTTAATACTTAATGCAGTTTGCATGTACAGTCTCAATAATTTGATTTATATTTAAATAGACAGATGAAAAATGTAAAAGAATCAATTATGCATGGTATTATAGTGTGTAAATGTTTTTCTGTGCTAAATGTTATATCTAGAATGCATTTCTCAGTAAAGGACAACTGTAAAACATGAATTATGAATAAACATAAGTTGTTTATTTAGACATTCTCTGAGAAAGTGTGTAGTGCATGAACCAGCAGGATTGGACATGATATCACACTCTTGTCATGTTGTGACACATTCTTGGTAGATGATGTAGATGTTGGAAGTGATTTAGTGAACACCCCAGTTGTTAATTAACTAGCTTATTAATGGTTTCAAATAAAAAAGCCTGGATTGTCATGTTTGAGTAAGTTTGCCTAGCTGTTTTAAATATATATATATTTCACCAGTGCCTGGACGAAAAGGAATGATCCCAAAAGTAACCGGGATCTTTCAACCACTATGAGCTCATGTGAAGTTATTGCGTGAATTGAGGGAGAAGAGCAGCCTTTGGCTCACGGGGACATCACATGAATAATGAAGTCTCGTTCTTAACAAAAGCAGCGCGTGTGAAGTGTTATACCGCACTCTCTCCGTCACCAGCAGTGTCGCGCTCAGTTTAGCTTCCAGAGAAAAACCCAGGGGTTCCTGGACTTTCTTTGCAGCTCGTTGAGGGTGCAGAGAACAGGAGGGGGATTTGGAAAGTGGTCTGTGCACAGTGTGCAGGGCTGTTGCATGGGTAGAGCGATGTGTGAGCGTGTGTGAGTATGTGGGTGTGTTTGTGTGTGTGTGCGAGAGCGCTTCTTTCTGCACGGTGTGCACGTGTTTTTACGTGTGCGTGCATGCACTTGTGTGAAAGGGGAGGGGAGGATATTAGTAGATGGCCTTCATATTTGAGACAGACATAAAGGTATGTGTCCCTAACCATATTAAATGACTGTGCTCAACGTAAGTGTAGAAAGTAATTCATCACCAGTTTGAAGCTGAAGAAAGAACCTCTCCCTGCATCGCATTGACTTTTAAGTGGGAGAGGAAAGGTCCTTGGCTTGTCCTTTATTAATTCTAAGGCGAGCTGCAATTATTACCTCATAAATACAGATATGTATCCTAATTAATCAATCTGTCTCCTCTAACAACACACTTTGGCAGACACTAAGAACCGCTGATGTTGGCATATGAAAACAAAAAACGTACAAGTTAATATATTTAAATACATTTGATAGCACCAAAAATGTGTTTTTAGTCAAGCTCAAACACTCATAGGCTTTCCACAGCACTAGAGTGTTAAACTATTATGGATTTAAAAGATTATTGCAAGTGTTAAACTAAATCATCAAGGGCCCCACTGACAAATAATTAAAATAATAATAATATTAGTAAACACGGATACAAGCGGCCGAAATGAGTTTCCTCCGGAGGGTGGCTGGCTTCTCCCTTAGGGATAGGGTGAGAAGTTCAGTCATCCGGGAGGGACTCGGAGTAGATCCGCTGCTTCTTTGCGTAGAAAGGAGCCAGTTGAGGTGTTACGGTAAGCAGCCGATCTACAAAACTGAACACCAAATGCAAGCACTGAAAAGGGAGGCCCGAGAGTTTGGACACTGGACTACAGTTTATTAGCACAAGGCGGATCTTCAACTAGGGATGGAACACTGGCAGGATGAGCAGTGGAAGGGAGATCCAGGAAGCGGGTCCCAGGAAACCAAGCATGGAGAAAAGGGGAACAGTGGAGCAGGTGAGGCGAGAGAGGTGGCTGGGCGCGGCTGGCAGATAACAGGCTGGAGTCTGGTCCTGGTATAGGAGACAAAAAGTAAGTACGGCAAAAATCCACAGTTTAAATGTCTTAGTTTGACAACGGGTTAGGCTGTAGCGTTTACCACACGAGGTAGTCTGACGAACTGGCGATGAGTGGGAGTGATGACCGGTCTTTTATACGGAGTCAGGGTTGTAGTAGATTGGGATGAACGGGTTGCAGCTGTGGAGCATTAGTGGCTGGAAGGAGGAAGTAGGTTGGCCACGCCCAGCCAGGGAGCACATAGAAAAACACACGGGGACATCCACACAGGGAGAAAACAAGCAGGTAACAAATCCTAACATGAGGTGGTTCGGGCATCTAGTTAGGATGCCACCTGGCCGCCTCCCTAGGGAGGTGTTCCAGGCACGTCCAGCTGGGCGGAGGCCACGGGGCAGACCAAGGACCAGGTGGAGGGATTATATCTCCATGCTGGTCGGGGAGCGCCTTGGAATCCCCCAGTCAGAGCTGGCGGATGTGGCCTGGGAAAGGGAAGTATGGGGCTCTCTGCTGGAACTACTACCTCCGCGACCCGATCGGATAAGCGGACGAAGATGATGATGATGATGATGATGATAAATGCCAAAGATAATAAAGATAATAATAGTAATACATAATAATGTTTTATAATATGACAAAGGATTTCTAAACTGAATGGCAATTCAAAAAGTTCAGAGAATGTGATGCTAGTAGTCAAACTAACAAGTCATGAAGATCATAACCCTATCAGAACAGCGAGGCCAGCATCGTGGTGGCCAGTCCTATGACTACACCAAACCATCAGATCATTACGGATGGAATTACAACCATTATGTGCAGTCACACATGCTCTACTGTCTTCATATGAGGGGCTGGGGCACATCAAGCTTGACCCCTTGCTTTACTGAGCACGACTTGTCATTCTCACTTGTTAGATAGGCCGCTACGGCGAGGGGAAAAGGCCTAGTTTCTCATATAGACCTCAGAAGGCCTAGTTTCTCATATAGACCTCAGAAGGCCTAGTTTCTCATATAGACCTCAGAAGGCCTAGTTTCTCATATAGACCTCAGAAGGCCTAGTTTCTCATATAGACCTCAGAAGGCCTAGTTTCTCATATAGACCTCAGAAGGCCTAGTTTCTCATATAGACCTCAGAAGGCCTAGTTTCTCATATAGACCTCGGAAGTGGCTTGGTCAAATGTGACACTTCTGTGGTGTAGCCTATGCCCCACTGTGTAGTATATCTACTGGCTGCCACTGAATACACTTATGTATAGCAGATCCATAATATCCCTCCAATATGGCAAGCTCTTGTCGCTTACTGTCTGATGACAGTGGTATCTTTCCCAACGTAAAGGGATCTGCCTGATTTGCCTCCCGCAGTGGCCATATGGACAGTTGGGGAAACTCAAAGTCCCCCTTGAAGCAGGGCGCCCCTCTGACTTTGCACACAGAGCCAATGACACCTTAATGATTTGCAGAGAGCTATTGCTTTTCCTCTGTCCTTTCCAATTTGAAACCGGTCTATTTCCCTCCCCTCCCCACACATAGCCCATCTGTAGAGACGCCTATCTCCCAGGCTCTTTATTCCAGCCTGACGCATCCTTTTCTCTATATCAGAGCCGGCCTCATTTTCACATTAAATCCAAAATCTGACAGCAGGTCACCACCGTGAGAAAGCTGTTGGCTTACAGACTAAATTGCTTCATAATCCAAACCATAACAGAGTATTACACAAAGACTAATAACTTAAAATATGGTAACCATATCTGCAATTTCATCGTAGTGCAGCGAAACATAAATGTATCTGGTCTGCTCACACAGTATTGAACCAACATCATAGGAATGAGATAATGGCAAATTTGGGAACCTAACAGTGTAGCAATAATTCAGAAAAGTAGGTTTTACCAACCAGAGCCGCATACAAAATATAAATGAGATATTTTTTTCCTAACGTTCACCATCCACAGTGAGCAACAGCCCAGAACCATAAAATATGATTTCCCTTAAGCCTCTGCCAGCTGATAATACCGCTGAACTGTGTCAGTTACCTGGCAACACCTGTTACCCATAGCCATCTTGAAAGGCTTTACTGAACTACTGGACGAGCCCACAAAACTGGAAAACTTTGCTTTCTCTCAGGTATTGAGAAAGGTTTGACAGGTTTAACAGGCTGATCCTGGAGTCTACGTCACGAGTCTGTAGAATTCACCCATCCTGATATGGAAAATAGACAGTATGACATATTTTATAAGCAGAGAGCACTGAAGGAGTTTTAGAGACTATGGCTTTTTCATCAATCTTCAGCACTTCACTTTATATATTTAAATTGTAGCTCCAAACTATCAGAATCTGTCAGAATCACTATATTAATTAAAACGATGTATGGCGTAGCAAAATGTTCCTTTGACATGTTCCTTGTCTTTGCTTTGAGATTATACCCAGTTTGGTGTTGGTGGAGCCTCTTCATACTTGATGACTATCTCTCCGCGCTAAAATATAAATAAATAAATAGATCCACAACAGAGATCAAACAGTGTAGCACTACGTGTTCAACACACATCATCCCAAGCGTGGCTCTGATAGAACAGCAACAGTGCCCCAACATCTCTCGCCAAGTCAGACTCCAATTGACTCAATTGATTCCACACCACTGAAATCCATATTTCCCATCCCGGCATCCTGCCTTCATTGCCATCTTGGTGGCAACAATGGCTCCAATCAGGCAGTGAACTCTTCACCCTTCTCCTCCAGCCTCTCCACTTGTTATTCTGTGCAGCATCAGAAAGACTAGGAGAGATAATTGGAATGAATATGAAATCCCACCAGAGCTCTGCCAATGGCACGTGGTAGCCAATTACGATGAGGCGATGGCACGTGGTAGCCAATCACGATGAGGCGATGGCACGTGGTAGCCAATCACGATGAGGCAATGGCATGTGGTAGCCAATCACGATGAGGCAATGACAGGTGGGGTCCAGTCATAGGTGCCAAGCGATTTGGACCTTGTTTCTGAATTTTTTGCAGGGCTATTGTAAGTGGGACTGTGGGAGGGACAGTCAGAGTGTACCAGAGACACCGTAGGGAACTCTGCTCCTTATTGGGATCTCCATTACTTTGGCAGGATGATCTTTTTCTTTTTTTTTACTTGTCAATGTTTTTGCTTATTTTCTGTGGAAAGATTTAGAACGGGTATTACATTGCATGTGTCATAATTATAAGTGTTGTTGGAATTTGTATGAATTATTTGTTTTGGTGGATCAAATGTGGAGCCACATTATGAAAGTGAATCTCTAACAGAACTATGAGGACACTGGAAACACAATTTTGGTAATGGGACAGACAGAAACATTCATTTGTTTTTATCTCAAAGTTTTGATTTGTGACCTCAATTAAACAATGTTCACAGGAAAAGATGATGCATAACCACTTCATCATTTTAATACGTTTTTACGTTTTTTTTCCTGCAGTCATCTTTGAAGACTTTGCCTCACAGTAGGGTGTCACTGAGGCAGCAAAATACAGTCTGGGGTTGCAGGCCTGGGATAATAAAAAATAGAGGTTTAGACCCTCTAGGGATTCTGAAACAGATCTGCCATAAAACAGTTACTGTATGCTGCTCGCTACTGAAATATGACAAAAGCAACCGTAAAAAAACTAAAAAACACATCTAGAGCCTAAATGAAGCGCATGAATCTCATTATCTGGAAATCAACAGAAGCAAACAAAAAACGTAAGATCATAACAATGCTGATCAACACAGGGACATTTTGGAATCACATAAAAGCTGGACCAATGTCTGATCCAGCTGTTCAGCAGGCATTTATCTTTCAGAGGATTCTAAATCATTCATAACATGACGTATGACCTGCTGAACAGACATGGTCCATTAATATACCTAGATTGATGCCCTGTGTAAAGCATGATGGCACTGCTACTTTATGAATAAATGAAAACTTTTTGAGCCACTCCATCATTTTGTGTTTTTCTTCAGAGAACACTATGGTATAAAATTCTGTCAATTTGTGGTTTTACGGCAACCTTGTTGGATCTCAGAGTCTAGTCTGTATGTTTAGAAATGAGTCATGTGTGCTTCATGTCACCCCAAAAAAAGGAACTGTAACAATTGCTCTGTTCATTGCCTGTATTGCAGTAGGTCTGTTAGTTTGTGTATCATGGTATCCACTTTTTTTGATAATACCTAAGCAGCTTGAGAAAACAAAAACACAGTAAATATACATCTCAAAGAAGAAATCATGTGGCATAAGGGCTTGGTAGCATACTGTAAAGAAAAAACCTGAAAGGCTGAAACAAACCTCCCCAGAGGGAGGCTCTGTCCTCTGGGGATAGTAGGAAGTTAGTGGTGGTTATGGAGGCTCCAGACACAAGGTGAAAGGTTGAGTTCCTCTCTGCAGGCATTTGACAGCTGGCTTAGCCTAATTGGCCCCCTGGGCAGTGGTTTCTGGCCCTTAGTTAAATGAATGCAATGAGCTCAGGCATAAAGAGATTTCTACATTATACTTGTAACAGGTGATTACATTTGTAGGTTTTGTTGGATGTAGCAAAGATGTTTTTTGGATGGTGCTGGGACAGTGGCATTGCTATAAAGAAGCCAGAGCCACCTCTACGGAAACACATCAATATTAAATCACATTTTAATAAAATATTGATAAAGAATGCAAGAAAAGAGAAAATACGCTTTTGGAGTTTGGATTTTGTTAGGAATGCATTTTCTAAAGAGTAGTGGCCTTCGCTATAACACCTGTTTTAAATCATAATTGGTCTGGAAAGTTCATTGGTTGTTAGAGGTTATGTAAGGAGGCACAGAAATAATATAAACTAGTTTGCTTAGCTCAGTCTCAGTGTCTCTTTCTTGTTTGTCAACAACTTGCATTTTGGCTTTCAGACTGCATGCTCTGACATCAAACATGACATCAAACATTTATGATATAGGGAGCATGAGAGATGTTCCAGTGTTCTCATTGGTTTCTTAAAAGAGGGCAACATCCAGACTAAGAATGCTGGCTTTAAAAGCAGTGTTGCAATGTGACAGAATAATAATGTTTTAAACAATCATATCGATTTACTTTTTAGCACTTCTCTTGGCAAAGCGCTAGAATACAATCTGCTAAAATGACAGTGATTTCTGTGGGGAAGCTGGAACAACACATGGCAAACTAACCTGCCCACAAATGTCACTGCGTTTAGTGGGTCAGATAGTAGCTTTTATTAAGGGTCATTACCCTCCCCCCACAAAATGGTAGAGTGAGTCTTTTGTTTCTGTGGCTATGTCGCAACAGTTATAAGAGTTAAATGAAATATATTGTACTGGGCTTTTAGCATTCCAATTATATGATATGATTTGACATGGTGTGAAATTAGATGGGATGATTAAATGTGAATATGACATACCTACCCTTTGTGTAAGCATGACATGAATCATAGTATTTCAAATAATGATGTGATGTGATATGTGATATCAGCGGCCGTTAGTAAAATGATTCAGAATGCATATGTACTTTATCTCTCACATACACATATTATGAAAGCAAACTCATTCACATACTATTCTGATTTAAATTGGAAGGCGAATCAGTTGAACCAGAAGGTGGTTTGGAAAAGAGAGTGCATAATACAGGCAAAGGAATGTTGTTCTTTCATTTATCACACAAATGTTTTATTTTTCATTTTTTTATTTATTAAACCTTTATTTTACCAGGAAAAAGCCCATTGAGATACAATCTCTTTTTTCTAGGGAGACCTGGCCAAGAAAGGCAGCAAAAACAGCATTGAAAAGTAACATTGACAAAAATATAACAGTACATACATTAAACATATTTCAAGACACCTACATATACACTTAAAGAATCCAGCCTATGGAAAACATCTACACTCCTCCTTAAGGACATCTGCAACTCCCTAGGTGATACCAGCACTTCTGATTGGAGAGTATTTTCCATGTTCCATGTTGAGGGTGCACAATGTGAAAAAGTCGTTTTTCCTAATGTGGAAACAACCCCGGAGACTTAACAGCAGCAGACCGTGTTCGGTCCCTACTGACTGCAAAGTTAAGGAGGCTGCAAAGAGAACCGGACAATTGGCGCAATTGATGTCTGCTCGATAGCCTACAAGTAGCCTAACCCAAACCGCGTCGCTACTTAACAACATATTGGCCTCAGCGGAGACTACCAGAACCCTGTCAAATACAACAACAATCGGGCAGCAACTGATCTTCGCAAATGTGGACACGCTGGGCAGTCACCTGGCAATGCTTTCCCGTCCCGTCAGCTGACCTCTCTGTGCCGTCAGCTGACCTCTCTGACCTGTCAGCTGACCTCTCTGTCCTGTCAGCTGACCTCTCTGACCTGTCAGCTGACCTCTCTGACCCGTCAGCTGACCTCTCTGACCCGTCAGCTGATCTCTCTGTTCCGTCAGCTGACCTATCTGTCCTGTCAGCTGACCTCGCTGTCCCTCATCAAAGCCTGTTTGCCATTCATTTCTTCCTGACAACAAGAATCAACTCCTCCCTCACCTCTGGAACCGTGCCCCCCACTCTCAAACTGGCTGCACTCTCACCCATCCTTAAAAAACCTGGTGCGGCCCCTGAGGACCTTGACAATTAAAGGCCCATTCGCAATCTCCCTTTCATTTCCAAAGTTTTCTAGAGGGTGGTTTCTGCACAACTCCAGTCCCACCTTGACTTCAATAACCTACATGAACCCTTTCAATCCAGTTTCCAACACAGCACTGAAACAGCCCTGATTAAAATCCCTACCAATCTCTGTGCAGCTAACTCAGGCCCACGCACCATCTTTATCCTCCTTGACCTTAGTGCCACACAATCCCCCCCCCCCCCCCCCCCAGTACTCCTGGAGTGCCTGTCTGGCAGTGGAAACACTGGTGTTGCACTCTCCTGGTTTTTGTCCTATCTCGCTGACAGACAACAGTTTGTGCAGCTGGTGAACCACACGTACAAAAGCTCTATGGTTGCACAGGGTGTCCCCCAGGGGTCAGTGCTGGGTCCACTCCTCTTCATCATCTACCTCCTTCCACTCGGGTCGATCCTCCATCATCACTGTATCCATTCACAGTGCTATGCTGACGATACCCAGCCCTATGTCGCTACCCAGCACACCACTACCCTCCTCCCTCACTGAGTACCTACTGGACATCAGGAGCTGGATGAGCAGAAAGTTCCTGAAGCTCACCGGCAGCAAAACGGAGGCCCTTCTAGTTGTCTCCAAAGCCCCTCCATCCAAAGCCACTGTCCCTATCAGGACGATCAATGGCTTCGCTGTATCCCTCTCCTCGCAAGTTAAGAACCTCTGTGTCATCCTGGACAACACTCTCTCCTTTGCACCTCAGATCAATTCCATAACTCGGGCTGCATTCTTTCACCTCCCAAAATTTCGCCAGACTTTGGGGCCTGTCTCCATCAAATGCTGAAGTTCTGGTCCACGCATATATATCCACATGTATTGATTACTGCAATGTTGTTCGTTTAGGCGTCCACACCAAACTACTTAACTGGCCACAGATTAATTCCATCTACTTTTTCCCCTATCCCCTCCACCCTTCCATTCAAAGTAGCTTTATTGTCAATTTCTTCACATGTCGAGACATACAAAGGAATCGAAAAGATTTTTCCCACACTCTTGCGGTAAACATATAAAGTGCACATTCAAAACACAGATAAGACATATATACTAAAGCTAAAAGATGGCCAATAAAATTATATATATGCATATATATATGCAGAAATGTATAGTCTACAATGTATTGCTAGGGGTAGCAGCATATGTTACTGTAAGTTTGTTTGTAGTATGTATAAGTTAGGTTAGCAGCATAAGTTGATGTATAAGTTATGGTTGTGGTAGTGCAGAACTACCAGTGCTGCTGTTTAAACTGAGCTGGATTGAGCTAGTCCATCTGTTCAGTGTCCATTCAGAGGGTGTTGGTGGTTTTGACTGGGAAGAATCAAGCTGGTCCCCCCTGGTCCACTTTCTGGTCCTGTGGTCCTCTGGTCCTCCGGTCCTCTGGTCCTCTGGACCACCCTCTGGTCTTGTGGTCCTCTGGTCCTCTGGTCCTCCGGTCCTCCGGTCCTCTGCTCCTCTGGTCCCCTGGTCCACCCTCTGGTCCTGTGGTCCTCCGGTCCTCTGGTCCTCTGGTCCTCTGGTCCTCCGGTCCCTGGTCCTCTGGTCCCCTGGTCCACCCTCTGGTCCTGTGGCTCTCCGGTCCTCTGGTCCTCTGGTCCTCCGGTCCTCCGGTCTTCTGGTCCTCTGGTCCCCTGGTCCACTTTCTGGTCTTGTGGTCGTCTGGTCCTCTCGTCTTCTGGTCGTGTTTGGTAAATGGCGAGCATAATAAAGTGATAAAAAGTGATAAAAGGGATAAAAGTGATAAAAGTGCAGGATACAGTTTGTTGCAGAGTCCTGAGTGTTCTTGTGTTTGTGGGGGGGGTGGGGGGGGGGGGACAGATGGGGATTTCAGCTTCCTGTCAGTCTGGAGGATCTGGCTGGGGGGAGTGATGGGAGAGAATTCAGTTCCCTTACAGCGTGATGTATGAAGCTTTTTTTGAGTCTGGCAGTGCGGCAACGGAGGCTTCTGTATCTTCTTCCAGAGGGCAGGAGGCTGAACAGACTGTGTGCTGGGTGGCTGGTGTCGTTCGCAATTGAGGTAGCTTTTCGGGTGAGCCGGGTGATGTATGTGTCTTGCAGGGAGGGGAGTGGGGCAGACCAATTCTGTGGGGCACCAATGATCCTTCCAGCTGTGTTCACAATGCGTTGCAGCGCTTTCCTGCTGTGTGCGGTGCAGCTACCTCCCCACACAGTGATGCAGCTGGACAGGATGCTTTCAATGGTGCCCCGGTAGAAAGTGTTCAGAATCGGTCTGGTGACTTTCGCTCTCTTGAGCTTACGGAGGAAGTAGAGGCGCCGCTGGGCTTTCTTCGCCAGTGCTTCAGAGTTGGTGGCCCAGGAGAGGTCCTCACTGATGTGCACCCCCAGGAATTTGGTGCTGCTCACTCGCTCCACAGCAGCACCATCGATGGTCAGTGGCGGGTGTTCAGTGTGGCTTTTCCTGAAGTCAACCACAATCTCCTTTGTTTTACTGACATTCAGCAGGAGATCATCTAGGTTTCGGCTGCTCGTATTCTCACTCACACAGAGTCCACAGACCACATCACCCTCAATCTCATCCAATGAAGATACAGCATTCATTTCAAAACTCTCCTGCTCACCTTCAAAGTCCTCCACAACCTTGCCATATATCTCTGATCACCTTAAGGATTATACCCCCTCTCAATTTCTGTGCACCTTATCATCTGGCCTTTTTGGCCAATCCCCAACTCACACACCCCCACCCACACACACACACCCCCTATGCCTCATCACCATGGGTGCCAGGGCTTTCAGCTGCTCTGCACCCCGGCTCTGGAACTCCCTCTCCCCACTCATCCGACAGTCTGACACTATACCATCCTTCAAGTCACACCTAAAAACTAATTTGTTCAAACTGGCTAAGTCACTTTAGTGCTCCCTTGTATTGTGTATTCTGCTGTCTCCCCTGCTCTTCAGTTCCTCTGTGGTTCCCTACCCTACATTTTTGGGATTGTTATTGTACTGCGGAATTACTCATATTTATTTTAATTTTCACATTTCTGTTAATTGTAAGGTGACCTTGAGTGTCTTGAAAGGTCCCTCAAATAAAATGTATTATTAACATATCATATCATATCATACAACACACCCACCCCAAAGCATGAGTTGCTTCTGTCTTGCACAAAAGGAATATTGTTTTAGAATGATACATACCCTTTGGAATTCAATTAGGAAACTGCCGTTCCTGGTTTACCAGCCATTCTCATTCCGAGTCCATCAACATGAATGCAATGTCGATATGGACCCATTACCATATTGACAAACAACATATGATAAAGTGGCCTCGCACAGCTGCTATTCAAATCTAACCATGGCTCATTCTAGAGGAGATTGCTTCAAATCCCAAATGGAGGCAGAGCGAGAGTCCCCCTAATCCATGTCTATCTCCACAATTCAGGATTCCATCAATGTGAGTTCCTCATCACATTATCGTAGAAACTAACATAAAAACAAGTAGATTTGTTTCAGAATTCACCTATGTTTTCCTTGTGATGTCCCGTTTAAAAGATGTTAAACTGTAGAGTTAGTCAATAACAGGTGGTCATAGGTACAGTGTTCAGATGACGATGGAGTTAAAAATAGCTCAAGCCCTTTCTGATGCACTCAGAGAGACACACAGCCACCCATACAAAGAAACACACATTTAATGACACCACTGCATACTGTGGACCTCAATGGACGAAATGAAAACATGTTTGCGCTCATTGGGTGTGTCCTGGGTGTTGTTTGAGGGATCGTCCCACTAAATTACATCTGAACAAGCTCAGAACAGTGGCTAGCGTGGCGTCAGACGGGGAATGGATCGGCCCTGTCCTCATCATGTGTCTAACGGAGTCCAATGGGGGAACGTCTGTTTGCATTTACCGTTTACAATCCTGACACTCAGAGCTGTAATTCAAAATTGTATACTTAAGAAAAAGTCAACATGAGTCCAAATCTGGTCTGTGTCAACAGGGGTCGACAGAGTTTGATTCGTTCTAATCCTGACACCTTTATTTCAAGGGTTTCTTATGAGGGCTCAGATTCCTTTTGGTTTGATTGGGCTCCCCATTCATTTGGCCCTGTATAGACATAGGAAGAGTTTCAAAACAGGGAGTAAGATTATCATTAGTAAAACTAAATGTAATATCCAAACATCTGTCTCTATTAAGGGAGCTGTCAAAAAGATGGTAGATTCACAGGCAACACCTGATCGATACTAAATGCATCAAAGCACCCCCATAGCATGTAACTAGGTTAACGCACTGAGGCACGTTTCATCAACAGTCTGGGAGTTCTCCACAGGGTATCAAGAGGCCCCTCCGGGACACTCATTTTCTCATCTTGAGATCAATTTTCAGTCTCACCTTATCAACCAGGCCTTCAGGCTCAACCACCTATTAAGATTCCACTTAAGCTGGCTGCTTCAGACTTGGGCACATCCCCATAGTACTAATTAGATTTCCTCTGGAGGCTCCTCTAGCTCCCAGCCCACATCAGCTAGTAGCCCCACTTTACCTTGAACAGTTGGGGAACAGCTCTTGAATGGAGATCCTCAGTGGGTTGTCAAGGTCAAGAAAGGTAACCCACTAAACAAGAGTGAGGGATTCAAGCTCGCACAAGTCTCATGTTTGAATCTTAACCTGCCAGTACGTTACTGTAATTTATAGTACACTGTGGTTGACAGTGACAGCCAATCATTATTGATACGACAGTATGTTATTAACAAATCACAATAGAGTGGTGAGTTTGCAAATCCATTTGTAGGACTACCTTTGACAACGTAACAAATATTCTTTTTAAACTCATAACAGGATTAATGCTTTAACTGCCGGCCTTTTGATTCGAATGGGTACGGTTGAAAGACTGCAGCTGCATACACCTTACCCACACACAGCAGTAACCTCATCATTGGCAACAACCTCCACAGAGAGGCTGTTAGTGTGAAGCGGCTGTCTGGCTCCGTGGTTCTTCCATTCCATAAAGAGACGGGTCACCAGCCAAGAGGCTGTGAGTAACTATGTCTCCGAAGCAGGGCAACCATGCTGGGAGTCGGAGAAAACACTGAATCCTGGGCCTACTTTTCTCACCCATCAATAGCAACTAAAAGGCTAATACTCATGTGTCCATAACACTAGGACAGCTGAGCTAGAATATTTCAACAGCGAGAAAGTGCTCACAGAAAACCGCTGTCGCATTTATCAATAGTACTGATATGTCTTGTTTCCCAATTTGAGGCTAATGGTTTTGAACGAAGGAGAATAATACTTGTAGAATGTCAAAAGATTCTGAATTCTTTGGAGACCAAAGATCCTCAAGCTCTCAAACTATAGTTTCAATTCCATTAGCTGTTTTCACACAGGGAGGAAATGTGCTATGGATTACTTCCAGCACAGCAAGGGTCCGGATTTTCCTGCTGTGCCGACAAAGCACCTCCACAGGAAAGTCCCATAAACATAAGCAAGATGTTTGGTAACAGTTCATTGTTTCCCATCCTGAAGTCAGTGTGTTGCACCTGCCTCTGGTGATGAATGCCTGGATTAGACTCTATCTGGTACAGACAGTTCCCCCTCGAAGCCTCATACAACCCACACACACACACACACACACACACACACACACACACACACACACACACACACACACACACACACACACACACACACACACACACACGCACGTACATTGATAAAAGTATTATCTATCTGAGTCACAGCCACACCACCCACTCACAACCTCAACCAACAAGGATTAAGATGCCCCTGGATCAATGAAACAGTTGTTCTTTGTGTGATCTCCATTGATGAATTGCTGGGATGTTCAAACAGGACCTCTCCATTTTACTGTAAATTTATAGCACTACTGTTGACACAAAAAGCATGGAAACACTAAACAAGACTGACAATAATTCTATCTCATCATCAATGCTATCTATCTTGCAGTATAATTTGCGGCTCTTGAGCACATGGGTGTAATGGAAAGCTAAGTCCCATACAATTTACTTTATAAAAATAGCCATCTGGGAATGAATAGGGTTAACCCCTTGCAGCATAAAGTGCAGGCCACATTTTCCAGTTCACTTTGAACAATTCAATTTCTTCCGTTACAGGATTATATTCTAAACGTTTTCTTTTTACGCTGATTAGACCACTGTTTTTATCCAATTAGATTAACGGGGTAGAATAACTCAATAGAAGGTTAGACTCAATGCTGAGACCACGGAATCCAATAACATTTAAAGCCCTTATAGATGGGATTTACTTTCCTATTTTTTATCAAACAGCACAACACAAGACATTGTTCAGTTGTAGGACAGTCCTTCACCCTGTGTGCCAGAGTAGCCATGATTGCTCTTAAAATAGCAATGAGTAACTATCAGGGGTATTGAGGAAAAAATAAAACAATGTTTGTTGGCTGGTAGGCATTGGAACGGACCCTTTGAAAGTGGCATGCACATGCTGTCAAGATAAATGCTTGGCATTTCTTTGTCATTACTACTTTGGATTAAAAAGTCTTAATACTTTGACTCAAATGAACGTTTTAGACCTCAATAACCCCATACCGTGTATATCAACAATACAGTAAGCCAGTTGTGTTTCTATTGGATGCAAAGCACAGTCAGTGGATTAGGTTTGCAACTGAATGTATTTACACTCTGACTATAGAACTGACTAGCTGACTAACTGATACCCACTGACTATAGAACTGACTAGCCCCCCATACACACTGACTATAGAACTGACTAGTTCCCCCCATACACACTGACTATAAAACTGACTAGTTCCCCCCATACCCACTGACTATGGAACTGACTAGTCCCCCCATACACACTGACTATAGAACTGACTAGTTCCCCCATACACACTGACTATAGAACTGACTAGTTCCCCCCATACACACTGACTATAGAACTGACTAGTCCCCCCCATACACACTGACTATGGAACTGACTAGCCCCCCATACACACTGACTATAGAACTGACTAGTTCCCCCCATACACACTGACTATAAAACTGACTAGTTCCCCCCATACCCACTGACTATGGAACTGACTAGTCCCCCCATACACACTGACTATAGAACTGACTAGTTCCCCCATACACACTGACTATAGAACTGACTAGTTCCCCCCATACACACTGACTATAGAACTTACTAGTCCCCCCCATACACACTGACTATGGAACTGACTAGTTCCCCCATACACACTGACTATACAACTGACTAGTTCCCCCCATACACACTGACTATAGAACTGACTAGTCCCCCCCATACACACTGACTATAGAACTGACTAGTCCCCCCATACACACTGACTATAGAACTGAAAAACACTGTCCCTCCCTAGCACAAGCAGAGATGTGTGTGCAAGCTCCCACACAGACTCAACAAGGAGGTTGTGTGGGCTACCAATGAGACCGCAGGGTGATGTGAGAGTGCATCTGTCTGTCACAGGGTTGCAGTGGAGGCACAGGGGATGGGAGAATGAAAGGAGAAATATGGGGCGTGTGGTTTGACTCCAGGGGTGCTGGGCTGCATTTAAATCATGGATTGTTAATATTGTTATAGTGCAAATACAATATCTCCAACCGGGTAACAAACTCATTATCTCACAGGACCAATGTCATGCTGTCATTCTTGTTTTCATTTGAGCACTAGCTGGTATGCTGAACACATTCATCAGAAAAGAGGGGCACTGCCCTCTACAGGCAGTATGGGAGCATATAGAAGTTACAGTAAATGTGCTTTTAATGTGCACATACATATGAGAAACAGAGGCAACCCTGTGATGCATCCAAAGTTGTGTTCCTTATTTAACAATAAAATATGTCTCCAGAGATCTGGCCTTTGTGTGAACCAAAGCAAAAAAATGAATGGATGTTTGAACCAAGCTTACAATGGTGGACCATATACAGCCCTGATCGTGCCAGTCTCCATGAATTCCCTGTCTGAGGGTTTTCTCAAGCAGGAGGTGTGCCTGTGTTGAATCCATGCCCAGATTGTACAGGGGCACGGAGGCCTTTGCCAAGAGAAGGACACGTTCTGGAAGAGCCGAAGGAGCCAAGGGATTTGGAGTTCCAACCTTGTGGTGTACACACAAACCTCCAGGGACATGCACTCACTGTGCAGCTGTCATCGATGCCAAACCTTTGGCAGGAGCGTGAGACTGAAGGGAGAAGGTGCAGAGGATTTGATTGGCTTTTTGGCAGGCAACAGTGATGGGTGCCAACTATGTGATGAAATATTCACCATGCTCCCATAAACAATTCATTTATGTCGGCGCAGTAGACCTGAATATTTACACAAGCCTAATCACTGTACATCATCATGTTAGATGGCTGGTGAACAATGTTTTTCTCTGAATTTGTAAAATGTAGAAAATATAGATCGATCACGGTCATGAATCGTTAAATAATCATTGATAATGTTGCCTGCCCCATTGGCTGTGTAAACAATATTCCACTCAACGTTGCGGAGCCGGCCTGAATCCCGAGTCGCTGTTGAAGATGTGACTACTCAGGCTTCAAAAGACAAGATGGTCTCCCTGACGACTCATTAAATCGTTACAAGTCAGTAGGTATTGTTCAGGATCCAGGTAGTCACTGCACTCAGGGGGCCCTACTGATGTGCTGTGCGATTTTTGATACCTAATCTAATGTTGTGTTTTCATTTACTATGTACTGTATTGGTTGCAGGTGAACAAGCCGATGAACTTAGAGTTAGATCTCTGAATAGCTCTTGCGTTGAGGAAAAGAAGAATTGTGTACATTCTGAGCCATGTTTTCAGCTATGGGCCAGACATTTCAAACTCGGCCTATTTCCAAAGGTCCTATTGACAGAGCAGAACAGAACCTCTACAGAACAACATGTTTCATTAAAAGATACATGTCCAGCTTAAATCCTGAAGTCCTTTCTTTAGTAGGAAACAGGAGACATCAACCAGTGTCCTCAGTTCCTTCTAAGTTTTTCAACTTAGTGAAAGTGGCCACCTTGTCACCGTCAGAATGTCCACAGACCCTGCTGGCTCACTCACAGTTCATGTAGCGCCATCTCTCTGTAGTCCTTTCCTTTTGTTCTGACCTCCAACCCCACCTGAGCGTTGCAATCAGTCGGAGCCCTTTGGCAGCGTCCCGCAGGCCCCATGGAGCCGTGAGGTCATTAAGATTAAGCCGATGGCCGGGTTGGTGAAGCAGGCAGATGCCAGCGTGCCCTCTGTCTTGCATTTAGATCCCCTCTTGTCTCTGGGGAGATTTCCTTCATATACTCCCCCCGTCTGTTGGTTGGCATCTTTTCACTTGCTGCCACCCTCTGAAATCCCCCCCCCCCCCCCCCCCCCAGGAGGGAGCCAGCCCTGCCCATCACAACACGTTATATCCACCAGTGCCAGCCCTGCCCATCACAACACGTTATATCCACTCACAGTGCCAGCCCTGCCCATCACAACACGTTATATCCACTCACAGTGCCAGCCCTGCCCATCACAACACGTTATATCCACACCAGTGCTCTCTCGCTCAGCCAAACACTTAGATTCCACAGCCATGGCTCAGGAAAGTTACATCCATTTCCAACCTGATTTTCTGTTGTTGTTGACTCTTAGTGCTTAAAGGAGCAGTAGTCAGGCAGGTCTAGAGAATTGGGCAAAAATGTGCAACACTTTGAATCTGCCCAAAAGGCAACCTCCTGAGTCTCTGATCCCTCCGATCCCTCTTCTTAACCCCTCCCTTCTAATGGTGAATGCACATGCCTGTGTGCTCTCTGACCTGAGTGAGCTTGAGCAGGACAGAGGGTTTGCTGGGTCAAAAGGCTTCGATTCAGCCGTGCTTTTAACCTGGAGCGTGCACGCGAGGTGATTGACCAGCAGGGAGCCACGCTTCCTTGCAACGACTGTCCTGATGGGTTAGAGATTTCTGTGCTTCCAAAGATTTTTGATAGGCTGAATACAGAGTAGATAAAGAGTGTATCATCTCTCAGAGCATTTGACTTATTGATATCTGCCAGACGTAAACGTAAGAATTCTTCCAAAAAGATTTTTTAGTTCAAAAATTGTACTTACACCTTTTAAATGTGTTGAAGAAAGATCCATTCAATACTTTACTTAGACACTGGCTCAAGGGAAATGCATGAAACAGTTTGGATGTTGTGTAATATGAATGTCAATTTTTCTTGCATTGTGAGGGAGTGCACACAGAATAGGCCTACACAGAGGATGTAAGATTATTGTTATTCCCTGCTTTAATGGCCTGTTTTTATGTGTCTTTCCCTACTTGAATCAGGGTCTGGAGCACTGGTACAGCTGTGATCATCCTTCTGCCAACAACAGAGAAAAAAGAGAAGATTTAACATTTTTGGCCTGTCACTGTGTCTTTGCCTGGAGCAAAAGACAGCAGAGTAATAATTTTAACAATGCAACCAGACAATGCTCTAGAGGGTTTTCCCAAAGGCAAATCACCGATCACATTGACAAAAAGTTCAAAAACACAGGGACAGTTCTTGATTCAAGTTATCAGAGGACATCCCTGTAAGGATTTTTTGGGGCATATGAAAAATAATGTCTTAAAGGCGTCAGGTGTATTATTTTTCTTGACTAATTCCTTAAGATTTTAATTGATTAGGGTGAGCTAATGGAAGTTAGAAAACATTCAGTCAAACTTGTGAATAGAGTTAGTAGCACTGTATGACCAACCAAATTCACAATTTAGGATTTGCATGTCGGTTATGTGGCCAGAAGGTTGGCGAGGAATGGAATCAGAATATGCCAGCAAGCATTCCAATTCACTGATGGAATTACGCATTATACCCTAGCAAATATTGTGCTTCTCCAACGTTTTCCAAAGTCAATGATATCACAGAATAGTAGTCAGAAATGTCCAGTGTGCTATGTGCATGCAAGCTACCCTGAAAAACAAAAACACACAGTGCTCCTTTTGAGTGACTTTAGAGGAGGTTGTACGAAAATTGCAAATATATCCACAAATGTAAATACATCTGCTAATCTCCAGAGGCACAGACAGAACCAGACAAGAATGATGGTGTTGGTGCTGGCAGCTTGAACTCTTGCCAGGGGCTCATAGCAAAGTATTTGTTTGTGCCACTGTTTACCAATTCATTTCCACTGTTTGGATTAATTAGCAGACTCTGAAACCCCACCTGCATACCCTCCAGCCTCCTTGTCCTGATGCAGCCCGGGGCATAACAAACACAACACAAATGATTCTCTGAACCTTGTTGGAATTTATTCACAGGTACCCACACAAACCTTTGGTCATGGCGTTCTTGCTGAACAGTTTTCTTTTTAAGGGATATTTCTTTTCATTTTGACGAACTGAGTAAACTTTTCATTAGATTTGTTTTTTTGCTGGGCTTGAATATGAATTCATTTGCAGCCTTCACTCTTTAAAATTTCACCCAGCTGAAGTGAATTGACCTGAAAAATATTTTCATAATATGTTACTCTTCTGCAACTAGCGAACAATAAAAAAAATACATCAAATACTAAGAATGGATTTGTATGAAATTCATTATATTTGTGTGTAGATGCATATTTTCAGATGTTTAGAAGTAATAAAGGTACAAAACCAGTCAGGTATGTCTCAAGACCAGAGACAAGAGTATGATCCCAATTAAACTTTAATCCCAAAATTAAACATTTTGGATTCCTTTGCCATATCTGGGGATGTGTGCTTCTTTGGAGGTTTGGCGGTTGTGGCCTGCAGTAACGTTAGGACACAGCAGGTTCTAAAGCCCTGAAGGGAGGGGGTGCAGAACCCTGGCAATTTGCCCCCTGCTGGCTCGAAAAGGCTATTCAATGTTAAATTCATGAAGGTTGGATTTAGGAATATGAAAACAGCACAGAGTATATGAATGCACATTTATTAAGAAATGAAAAGACCTGACTGGCTCCCATGTGGACCACAATCTGTCTTCTGAGCATGTTTGAGAGGCTTTTCAACGTGCTGGAAATACAGATGGACAGATGAGAGAACATGTATTTGCTCTATGGTGCTGTCTACATTGCTCATTTTCAGCATTACATAAATACTAAAAACCTACCTTGTGTGAACCCCCTTTCCCATTTACATTGAGGGAGGGAAATACACAATATGTCCATTACATTGAGGGAGGGAAACACACAATATGTCCATTACATTGAGGGAGGGAAATACACAATATGTCCATTACATTGAGAGTGAGGGTGACTCTTTGGCACTGTGGGACTAATCTGTGGTTTGCAAGAGGCTGACTCAGAGCTGGGTCTGCCTATCAACACGGGCCAACAGGCTGCATTCCCCTGCCTGTGCTGGCCCCTCTAACCCAGCAGCTGATGACAGCTGAATGCTCGTGGCTCCACACAATATGGGATGCATAAGCTGCTGAAACTACCTCAGCTGAAACTGCCTCAGCTGTTTATTAGAACATGCTGTGAGCCACAGGGCACTGTAAGAGAGAGAGAGAGTGTGTGTGTGTGTGTGTGTGTGTGTGTGTGTGTGTGTGTGTGTGTGTGTACCTGTGAATTCCTTCTGTGTGTCCACTGTCCATGCAGCAAAAATGATAAATAACAACACAGGGGGTCAAGGGAAGAATGGAGCTCGGCAGCGTTCCAGGACACGCAGGGAATAGGTGGCAAGATTGATTGTGCCTGGGGGTGAAAGCATTCGCTGTCCCCCCCTGTTTAGCGGAGCGCTCCTCGGCAGAGTTATTGATGGGCCTGAGGGGGGTGCACGCGGCACAGAGATAAAGACGTCACCGTCCTCAGTCTGGAAAACGAGGGATTGAGGAGACGGTGAGAGAGCTCTGCCAAGCCTGGCACACAGTCCCCACTGCCCGCAGGGTAAATGATGTGGTGAGGTGGATGGAGATGTCCTTGAGTCAGATAGGAATTTTGGAACAGCCAAAGAAAAGCGGGAAACTTCAAGGTGATAACGGCCTGCCGAAAAGGATTTACGTGTGAATAAAAGTCTCGTCAGCCAAGGCGTGTGTGTGAGAGCACAGTTTCTCTATTCTTCAAGATTTCTGGCTGCCAGTTTACCCCATGTGCTTTATTTCAAATCAGACCGGGAGAATGTCCTGGTTAAGTCTAAGTATTTGGAGAACGTTGGAGGATAATTGCTGCTAGTGTTACCTAGTTTTGAAACAAGTTTTAGCGTAAAAGTTCTGATGTGTGTGTGCCTTTTTGTTCTGAGTGTGTTTGGCGCCAAGGGTTCCTCTTTCGTCAGTCAATTACTCGGGTTTCATCATGCTTACCTCACCTCTCTCCTTTCCCAGAAGCTGGGTGACAGCCTGACCCAGTTCTCCCATCAGGTCCCCAGGATAAACATCCCATCACCCCTTCACAGCTCACACACCAACCTGTCTCAGCCCAACTGATATTCAAATAAAGAGCCAAGTAAGCACTCGCATGCATCCACACACGTGCACGCATGCAGACACACACACACACACACACACACACACACACACACACGCATACAGGTGAGGTGAAATAACTAGAACGAGAGCAGATGGGACTGTGTTTCAGTCAGGAGTCGGGTCTCTTGGTGTTGCTGAAGGCTGTCTGGACGACCATCTGGAGAGAAGCAACCCGTCCTGGCCTTCAGAAGGACTGTATACTCCCAAGGATAGAATGGCAACAGTTGTTTAGCAATCAATGCCAACGACAATCAATGTCTTACAGTGTGCAGCCTGTAATCTCCCCTTTCACCAGCAGATGTCCTTCTCTTACAGCTCAGACATGATGTCTAGCTGAACCTGTGCAGCACATTGTTAATATTCCCTAACTTTGTGTCACTCTTTCTTTTTTAAGTCTGAATCAAATTCTTTTATGACTGAGTTTTTCTTTTACCCCCGTTGAAATCTTCAGTAATGTTGAGCAACAGCTCATGAGATTTTGAAGCTTTCCTTTTTCTCTGTGTGTGTGCTCAGCCCTCTAGAGGTGTCTCGACAATACTTTTAGTAGAGTGTGTGGCAACTTCCACCGTTACAAAAAACTGAAGCACCAACCCTTTGCCTGGCTCCGTCCCAAGGGACACACGCTGCTGTTGATAGGCAGACCAAACCACAGACACACTTCCTTGTTGGTTGACGCACAGAAGCCACTTCCTTAAGGACTCTCCCTGATTAGAAACATTTTCCGTCCGGCTCATGTCATTACCAATCAAACCGCCAGTCACTCACTAAGTCAGGTGGGCAGTGCAGCTTTGGGCAAGTGCCTTGAAAAGGGTGAGTCAACAGTTTACTGTCAAAACACATAAGGTACACGGGTCACAAAATGAGTGGAAGCTGCAGTTAGAACAGCTGATGAAGAGTTAAAGACCTTTGTTTTATAAACCCAGAATATCTATAGAGCCTAGAAGAACAATAAAGCAGTCTATTGCCACATCTGATGCGTGGATTTCTCTTGAAAGTAACACTTATATTCACACTATTTAGGTTTCGTTCATCAACATCTGATTTCCTCTCAGTGAAGGTCGTCATGGTTTACATTCCTAAGTCATTTTAGTCGTCCATGACAGAACAGACTCTAATGCAGTTCAACTAACCAAACATAAGTGCCATTTAAAAAAAGAGAATAATTCCAAGTGGGCCTGTGTTCTATCATCAAAACATCTCGATAAACCATCTGAAACTGCAGCTTGAAGGCACGGCTCACAAAGATTAGTCAAAAGTATTAATACTCGCAAGAAGAGGAAGTCAGAGTGAAACAGAAGAAATAATACCACACCCCTGAGAAGAACTTCCCTATCTGTGTGGTGGGGTTGATAGTGCCTGAGAGCAGAAGCGTTCAAATGGACCTTTGTCAGAAAGACAGCTACAGAGACATGGACACGGCAGAGCCAAAACAGATCAAAGAAGGGTATCTGGTCAAAAAGGTACTGAATGGAGAAAATGTACTGTGGAAATATCAAAGTAAATCATGTTTTTTTCATGGTTTGGTGCTGTTTTGGGTAATTTGAGCACATTTTAGTTTGTATTGAGGTTTTAATCAGAAACATTTAAAAGTTTAAAAGTCAAATAGTTTGTTTTGGTTATTGCTTTACATTGGTTTTGGTTGTTGCCCAGTGAGTGGACCTGTGAAAGGCTATGGTATGGAAAGGAGGAAATTGTATTTATAAAATGCTGATGAGCCTGTTTTACAATCGACCAGCAGCTACTTTCAACAAGCTGAGTTCTCCATTTGTTTGTGCTATTAATGTTCCAAAACTTCAACTTTAAGTTTCTTAAACTTTAAGAAGTCTCCTTTTTCTTCCCTCCTCTCACGCTGCACCTCAGGGCACAGTGCTTAACTCCTGGAAGGCGGTGTGGGTGGTGCTGTCAGAAGACGGAGTGGAGTTCTACAAGAAGAAGACCGACAGCTCCCCCAAAGGAATGATTCCACTGAAGGGAGCCACTCTCATCAGTCCCTGCCAGGAGTTCAGCAAAAGGATGGTAGGGGTTACATTGAATGGTACACTGCCAAGTTCCCTGTTGAAAGTATTCTTTCAGTAAGCAGGAGTCACATGGTACAGACACTGCTCAATATATATATATATTTTTTCCAACATTATGTTGTGCCGTGTCAGTTAATTTAAATCAATGAATACAATTTGTAATTTCTGTTGTGTACTGATTTCTGACAGGTAAATTCATTCTATAATTATTTTTCTATTTCTATTATTCCAGAATAATTCTCATTACTTAGCATAAGTACGCAACCTTTAATTGCCTACTACTTAACATATTAATAACGGGATCTTCTTTTAGCTAGTTTTCAAGCTGAAGACAGCAAAGAACCAGGAGCATTTCTTCCAGGCAACACACCTGGAGGAGAGAGAGTCGTGGGTGAAGGACATCAAGAGGGCCCTCAGCTGTCTGGCAGGGGGCAGGAGGTTCGCCAGGAAATCCACCCGCAGGTCCATCCGACTTCCAGAAACAGTCAACCTAGGGTGTGTGATCTGCTAACATTGACCTTTATGTCCTCAAGGGAACACAGGGCGAAAAGGTCCTCCATGTTTACCTCAGCCTCAAAGACCCCAACAGACTAGTGGTTTCAGCTGTTTGTTTTTTCAGTTGATCAATAGTACTGTTGGGAGGGGATGGTTTGATTTCCTAAAGGTGACTCGATTACTGTCACATAAACCTGTGCTTTTATTTTGTATTTTATTAGCGAACTTTACCTGTTGATGAAGGATCCGGATGATGGCGTGAAGGAGTTGAAACTGGAGAAGGAAAAGAAGATTTACAACCACTGCTTCACAGGTGTTACATTTATATTGTTTGGATGTTCTAATTAAGGCTACAAGAAGTCACATCAATGTATTTGCCCCAAAGATTATTTTCCTTCTCTCCATAGCATTTATTATAGCAGCACAGAGCGAGGTCGGTCTCTTTCTCAATGTTTGATCTTTTTATTGATCTTTTATTGTCTGTCTGCATGCCTGTCTGTCTGTCGATCTATCTATATCCTTCTTTATCCCTTTTCTTTCTTTGTTTTGGTCTCTCTCTCACCCACATACTCACACACACTCAGACAAAACCTCTATGTTGTTTATCTGGGCAGGCGGTACAGTGGTAGACTGGCTCATTTCCAAGGACAAGGCGAGGAATCGATCTGAAGCGCTGCTGCTGGCCACAGGGCTCCTGATCGAGGGGTTCCTGCAGCCAGCGGGGGACCTGTCTAAAGAGGGACTGGAGCAAGGCACAGAGGCTGTCCTCCTGGACAAGCTGGACGCCCTCTACTACTTCGTAAGATCACTGTTTTGTATCAGTTCATTTACAGTATTTCATCACCAAGGCAGGTCCAATATGGCCTTTGCACATCAAATAAAACAAACACATTTGAATCTACTTCTCAGTTCAGGAACTATCATACAGAGTTCTATTTGAATGTTTTGGAGTAAGCATGTATGGGTTATGAACTTGTATTGCAGGCTGATAGTGGGTTCTTCTGTGAGGGCTACTCCAGTGATGAGGATGCAATAGTGAAGGAAGAGTTCAGGGGGAACATCATCAAACAGGGATGTTTACTCAAACAGGTAAGAACGTGTCTTCCATGGTACATAATGCAACAATCATACACTACCTTCACACTTGTTCTACACCTCTGCTATTCTTTTCATTGTTATTTCTCACTTCACACGTGTGAATGTTGGTCTAGGTAAGAACAACGGGCCAAAGGTTTTTCTAGAGCTGTGAGAATACACTTTTCTATTTAGGCTGCAAAAAGATCCGCAGAAGGACTTGTGCAGTCAGTGCTGCTGAACTATTAATGCAGTCCACAAACAGCTTGACAGCTATTTCCATTATTCATGTCAATTTACTGTCACAGGGCCATAGGAGGAAAAACTGGAAAGTGCGTAAATTCATCCTGAGAGATGACCCGGCATATGCTCATTATTACGACCCCACAAAGGTAAGCCTGTCTGTCTGAAACGGCCTTGTGCCCACTCAAACAGACTAATCACACGGGAGGGCTTTACCCTGTTCAGACTCTGCTCTCTCTCCAGGGGGATGAGGACAGGCTGGGGTCCATCCACCTGCGTGGGTGTGTGGTGACAGCAGTGGAGTATGTGCCCGACGGTCAGTAGCTCTCATTTGGTTGTCAGTTGCCCCCACCCCCTCCCCCACACTGCCCCCTCTCTACTGTGACTAGGAAGTGCAGTCTGTGTTTGTCACCAGAACATTTGTCTGAACTCCTCCTTAAATCTAACCTCATCCTTTTCCCTCTCCAGCCAAAAAGTATGATGTGGATGGGAATCTTTTTGAGATCATCACCTCAGATGAGACCCACTACTTCCTTCAAGCAGCGACAACAGAGGAGAGGAAGGAGTGGATCACAGCCATCCAGACCGTGTCCAGGATGGGGAAGTGAAGGGCAATGGTGAAGGACTGTGAATACAGGACTTCACATATTCCTGGATGGGAATCTTGTCGGATAGTGGACAGTGAAGAGTTTAACTGAAAAAGGACAACGTATTGTAACACTCTAAATATAATTTTCAGTTACCTATAAGTCTATTTATTTTAGATAAATTCGTTTTTGTTCTTTCAGTGCACCCAACAATAAATAATCCTTTATGGAAAGAGTAGTGTTTTCTTTTTCAACTGGGCCCTCTGCGCAATAAAACACACACATAAAGAAACACGTACAATATCAGTGTGTGTGTGTGCGCCAAGGAGCAGACTCAGGCTAAGAGGCGGTGCAAAACAAATGTTAATTGTCAGGCAGGCTGAAGGCAGGGGGGGGGGGGGGGGCACAGGTGAGTAATGGTAGCCAGGGAGAGGACCAAGGCTGAGATGAAGCAGACAGGTGGGGGAGGCTGGAGACAGGTAACGGAGTCAGAGCAGGAGGGTCTAGGGCAGAAAACAAGATCTGGGTTAAGCAGAGTTGGTTCAGGCCGTAAACAGGAATGCAGGTGAAAAGCTAGACGCACAGACTGACTGAGTAGTGGCTATGATCTGGCAGGGTGGAGACGGCAGGGCTGAGTTTAAGTAGAGGTCTTGATTAGGGGAACGGGTTGCAGCTGGTGGTGCTCTGACTTCGGCACACCTGTCTCCACTCACACAATCACAGGGGGAAAAGACAGCAGGTTAAGTGTCAGGTGCAGACATAACACACACTTTCTCATTGAAGTCAATGGGAAAGTGTGTCCAAACTTTTGACTGGTACGATACATTTTCACATTAGGAACCAATGAAACATACTAAATGTAACCGGTAAGACTCTAAAATCTAAATAAATCATCAGACATACTCCACAGACGAGGGGTAAGCCTTTTTAAAACCAGGTGGTTTAATTGTGTCACAGAGAACGTGACAAACAGGGGTGCAGGATGTAACTTGTGAGAGGTGTGGTGAGCTGCTAAATGGTCTTTTAAGTGCCTTCATCAAATGTAACCAAAGTCTTTTTGAAGCACAGTGGTACATCCATTCTCTGAAGTACATTCAGTTCCTGTGGGTAAACCGTCCTTTGTAATTTCCTGCCACTACATTGGGTTGTCAGTTCTGTGGCCACTCTTCTCGAAATGCCCCACCTTCTACAGATGGTACACTCTTTATGGCTTTGCACATCCATAGGTATTTTGATGACATAGAATAGTAAGTATGTTTGACTTCTGTCTGCTGTGTAAATTCCTCAATTTGTGCAAGTTCAAAGTATTTGCTGTCCTATTTTGTTTTAAATTGTAATCAGAAGTTTGTCAAGTAACAGCTTTTATTTATCAAAAAAGTGTTGTTTTTAATGCACCCCTGCCACTTGTAATTGTTTTCCACTGATTTGCTGAACATGACATTAAGTGTTTTAGATTCCCTAAACCTGCAGGCAACCTGTGCCAACTGAAATACAGCCCATATTAACACATTGTTCTCCTGAAACTCTATTAGCCTTTCAGTCAATACGTCTGGCAGCCTGTCCGTCTCTGGATATCCTGAAGCGTTTAATCTCAAGTGCCTTCTGTTGTTTGTTGAGAGAGAGAGAGAGAGAGAGAGAGAGAGAGAGAGAGAGAGAGAGAGAGAGAGAGAGAGAGAGAGAGAGAGAGAGAGAGAGAGAGAGAGAGAGAGAGAGAGAGAGAGAGAGAGAGAGAGAGAGAGAGAGAGAGAGAGAGAGAGAGAGAGAGAGAGAGAGAGAGAGAGAGAGAGAGAGAGAGAGAGAGAGAGAGAGAGAGAGAGAGAGAGAGAGAGAGAGAGAGAGAGAGAGAGAGAGAGAGAGAGAGAGAGAGAGAGAGAGA
Source organism: Aplochiton taeniatus (assembly GCA_017639675.1). Lineage (NCBI taxonomy): Eukaryota > Metazoa > Chordata > Actinopteri > Galaxiiformes > Galaxiidae > Aplochiton > Aplochiton taeniatus. The sequence goes on from CM030184.1 coordinate 390,468, forward strand.
GAGAGAGAGAGAGAGAGAGAGAGAGAGAGAGAGAGAGAGAGAGAGAGAGAGATTTAAACACTAGAGGGCACTGTCTGTCCATCACTGTTAACAGTGAAAGCACAAACATCAACTAGCCTTTTAGAAATAAGTACAATTCATAGTTGTATGATTCAAATGTATTATCCACGGCTATGTTGTGAGCAAGGCCTTTGTACACACACTGACAGTGGAGGCCTGTGACTTTTAGGGAGCAGCCAATACAAACAAAAAAAGGTTCTGAGTATCTAAGTACCGAAATGCACATTAGTACTGAAGACTGCATTACTCATTATTGTATTCAACTATTTATCTGCCCATGGACATGAATAGACAAAGGCACTAAAAACTCAAATAATTTTTTTTTTTTTTTTGTCTAATGTTCCTGGAGTACCGTGAAAAGGTTGAGCCAAAAGTACTGTAGGGCTTTTTTGCCTGGAAAACGAGGACCTCTTCATACTCTAGAACTACTGTACCATACACATGAGAGATTGTGAAGTCACCGACCTTCCCTGAAGGCGTTTCCAATGGTGGGATCTATGAAAAGGCAGCATCGTGTATGAGGTCTAGCTTAGCTTGTCTCTCACATGAGGAACCACAGGGTTAAGGTGAGATCCAAATGGCACAGAACCAAAAACGTAATGTGGGTTTGAGCGCTTTCTCGTAGTACACTAGTCCGAAAAAAACACACAAAGAAAACACAACTGACTCACGTGACTTCAGTGACAACTAATATTTCTGTTTATCTTGATAGGACCACATCCGATTGATCAAATATTGATGTCACTCAGAATGGTGCCTAGGGGGTGTGTGGGGGGGGGGGGGTTTGTAATTACGTTGTTTGTCAGCAGTGCCAGTCAATCAGAGCCAGTAGGCTGCCTGCATCATCGACTGGGTCCATCCACTGATTAGCCACTGACTTCTAAGCCCTCTGCCACCAGGTGAGTGGCTGAGCCCTGTCAGTGCTCCCCCATCTCATTAATGAAACCCAACTCTACAGTGACCCGCTCCCTTTGAATTGGTCTCTGATTCTTTCTGTGCACGTATGTATTTCTACCACGTTGTCTTTTACTACTGAGGCCTGTGCTGAATATAATAAATAGCTCACTCTATAAGTCATCGCCACTGTCCTATATGTATGTGAAACTGTTAGTGCATGTGCGCAGGAAACACGGACATAGGGCTTTCCTCAGCATTGTGGGTTATTGGCTGTATTGAATATCTTGCTATTACACCCCACATTTGAATGAGATTGTTACATACATAAAGACATACGAACAGTACATGCAAACACATTGACACACACAAACCATCTACAAGCACAACACGCATACAAAGCTATAAATTCTATTTAGTGGGGGGAAAACCCCATTTTTAAGCAATCACATCATCAGTTCAAAAATGTACAGACCAACGCATATCATTGTAACTAAACTTGGTGATGACATACTTTGAGGTCACCTTGTCACATGGATGTTTTATTGTAACACACGTGTAACAGCAATTTGTCTTCCAGAATCAAAGCAGCAACTTACAGAATTAATCATCTTGGCCTTTTGTTGGCCCTTTCAGAGGAGTGCATGACTTTGTATTCTAAATCAAGGCAGCAGAAGGACGTGGTTTCCATGGTGAGTGTGGTCCTTGAAGATGCCGTATTACTGATGTTAAGTGTGGCAAACTTTTGGATCCTATTATCATTTTTTTTTTAAGAAAAGGAAAGTATTTAAAAAATCCTTCCTTTCCGAGGGGAAAATGCAGAGGGGGTGACTCAATGACAGATGTGATGGTATCAATCAAGATCCATGGAGAAAGGTGCCCATTTTAAATGACCTTTAAATATTTAGTCTCTAGAAGGCTCACTTTGGATTCAGAAATATGGCACTTGTTCTATTCTCATCTATTCTGTATAAACATAATGTAATCAATTAATTTCCCAAAAGCTTGAATATTATCTTCTTTTTATCTTGGATCAAAAGCTTTCATATGTATGCTCCCAGACACTTTTTTTTTTTTACCACTTTAGTTCAATGCTTACAACCAATTAGTACTACTCTCTAAACGATGGGTCATATTCATGTGTAATATGGCCATCAGCAGTATTTCCACAACATATCAAAAATCGCCCAGCTGTTGTTTTCATCAGGTCTGTGATTCAAATCACTTTATCATCCATTAATTGAAGGCTAATGAAATCCTTTTTAAAATAAGGAAATTTGCAGGTGAGTGAAAAAAAGAGTTTTTGGAAGTCATCCAAAAAGTATCTAGTCATGGCTGGGATGTTTTAATCCAGGAAACCTCTCAGTAGCTTAGGGCCTTGGGGAGGCATGAAGTGACGTTCAAAAGAGAGAGGTAGACCGTACGAAGGAGCATCTACATTTAGGCATAAGACAATTCATCTAATTGACAATATACAGGCAATTCATGTTGAAATAAAAATGGTCTTGCCCTAAAAGGGAGTTGAGGCTGTGACTTGTATGTCAGCTTGTTATTTATGCACAAGGAAGGTGGTGTAGGTGTTGGCTCTTTGAAGTAAAGCCTGGTAACCCTTCAAGTTTGAAGTCTTCCACTTCAGTGTTGGAGGTGTGTCTGCACGGCTCAGCCCAATCCTGCTTAAAAGCAAATTTACTTTTCTTTTAATGTCATAAACTGCTTATGGTAAACACTTTACACAAGCGATTTCAAAGATGTGGTAGGAAGAAGAATGGGTTTCATTTTTTGTGTGAAACGTAAGCGGGAGAGCAAGAAAACTTTCCTAGTCAGTTTAGGAGTTAACTAAAGCAAAACAATTTCTTATTCCTCCACTAAAAGGCTTAGATTTTCTTCTGAAATTGTATGAGAAAGAGAGAGAGAGAGAGAGAGAGAGAGAGAGAGAGAGAGAGAGAGAGAGAGAGAGAGAGAGAGAGAGAGAGAGAGAGAGAGAGAGAGAGAGAGAGAGAGAGAGAGAGAGAGAGAGAGAGAGAGAGAGAGAGAGAGAGAGAGAGAGAGAGAGAGAGAGAGAGAGAGAGAGAGAGAGAGAGAGAGAGAGAGAGAGAGAGAGAGAGAGAGAGAGAGAGAGAGAGAGAGAGAGAGAGAGAGAGAGAGAGAGAGAGAGAGAGAGAGAGAGAGAGAGAGAGATCTCTCTCTCTCTCTCTCTATCTTTTATTTATTTATTATGGTCTGAATCCAGTCATTTCTAAAGAGGAGGCTGGAGTCCAAACCTAAACTTGGCATGAAACATTCTTAGCTTCTTCACTGGAGGCACATTTACTACCCTACAGGCCTTTTCACATTGCTGCACCTGAGAATACTTTTTTATTTTTCATTGGCCTTCAGTTCAAACTCCAACTGACGTCCATATTGAAATTCAACAGACTTAGTTATAAACCAGTCTGGTTCTGTTTGAGCTGAAGTTAGAATGGAGGATCCATCGATTGGCTGGACAAACTGGAGTCAGAAGTAAAGACAAACACGGTGCTGGAGTCAGAAGTAAAGACAAACACAGTGCTGGAGTCAGAAGTAAAGACAAACACAGTGCTGGAGTCAGAAGTAAAGACAAACACAGTGCTGGAGTCAGAAGGAAAGCAAGACAAACACAGTGCTGGAGTCAGAAGGAAAGCAAGACAAACACAGTGCTGGAGTCAGAAGTAAAGCAAGACAAACAGTGCTGGAGTCAGAAGTAAAGACAAACACAGTGCTGGAGTCAGAAGTAAAGAAACACAGTACTGGAGTTAGAAGTAAAGACAAACACAGTGCTGGAGTCAGAAGTAAAGCAAGACAAACACAGTGCTGGAGTCAGAAGTAAAGCAAGACAAACACAGTGCTGGAGTCAGAAGTAAAGACAAACACAGTGCTGGAGTCAGAAGTAAAGCAAGACAAACACAGTGCTGGAGTCAGAAGTAAAGCAAGACAAACACAGTGCTGTTCCAGGAGTGGGCCCACTTGATGGGTATTGATTCTGTCTGTTGGTTCTGCAGTGCCGCAATGGGAATCCCCTCATAGAGCTTTCCGAGCTGTCGGAAGGGCTTCAAAAGGCTGCCGTTCTGGGTAATTATTTGATGGTCTGACGGCTGTTTGTGTGAGTATGTGTGTTTATGTATGGGTTTCAGTAAGTGGGGGTGGGTTTGTGTGTGCGTTGTCCTATTTTGCTTTTGCTCTTCATTTATTGAGTTTTCTAGAAACCAGTACATCAACTACTCGTGGGCTGTCAGGAATCGATCTATTGGGCAATGAGGCACTTGTGGTTCTGTAATGCTGGGAATCGATCAAGACTAATATGAGTCTTATCTGAGCGCCAGAGTTTGATCAATGAGAATAACAATTGAGCTTTTAAGAATAGGTCCCTTATGATCTTAAGCAAAAATGTCCTATAACCTCTCAAAAAAGTGTGTCTAACACACATCACTATTTCAAGCACAGGTTCCATTTTGTCTATCACCTGACGCCATCAGGTCATTCTCATTTCAGCTGGAGATGCTGAGGTTGTCTGTAGGAGACTTCAAATTTGTGTTGCTGGTCAGTGAGGAATGGTAAAGCTTGCTCGGCAAACTGCTGACCAACATATTACCAACAGCCGTTGCTATTTGCTGAAGAGATGAAAGCAATCAAAACATGCTTTCAATGCACCTTTCCTACAGTCTTCACTTGTATCCCTGTAAAGACATGGGGCCTGGTGATCGATGTGGGTGATAGAGAGCCAACGCTGTTTGCATGACGGGAAACATTACAAAAGACACACCACAGATATCCCTCGATAGAGACCCTGACTCGGCTGTGAGGAGAGCATCTGGGATCGGGGCCGAAGTAGCAATCATTTTCAGCAGGGGGATTTTATGCCATAGACCATTTCACAACCTATTATACTGGAAATATATAATTATAGCTTAACTATGCAGGTACGCTATCGTGAACTATTATCTACAACCTTGAAATTCAGTGTATTTTTGCTGAACATCCTCATTTCCAATTCATTGCAAATGACTGGCTTCAAAAATACAAAGCGTTCCCACTTTGGTGTCATGGTACCATTTTGAATTGACAAAGCACCTATTCATATAACTGTGGTGCAGCTCATTTGGGGGGGAAACGGTGTTCTAGCGTGCGACACAGAGCAGCCCACGCTTTTGCAAGTGCTGCGACATGAAGACCAAGCTTCTTACAAGTGTAGCCTTCGCAATCTATTCATAGTGTTATTGTTACCCACTCTGTCACCATGCATTTAAGAGTAGTGTTATTGTTACCCACTCTGTCACCATGCATTTAAGAGTAGTGTTATTGTTACCCACTCTGTCACCATGCATTTAAGAGTAGTGTTATTGTTACCCACTCAGTCACCATGCATTTAAGAGTAGTGTTATTGTTACCCACTCTGTCACCATGCATTTAAGAGTAGTGTTATTGTTACCCTCTCTGTCACCATGCATTTAAGAGTAGTGTTATTGTTACCCACTCTGTCACCATGCATTTAAGAGTAGTGTTATTGTTACCCACTCTGTCACCATGCATTTAAGAGTAGTGTTATTGTTACCCACTCTGTCACCATGCATTTAAGAGTAGTGTTATTGTTACCCACTCTGTCACCATGCATTTAAGAGTAGTGTTATTGTTACCCTCTCTGTCACCATGCATTTAAGAGTAGTGTTATTGTTACCCTCTCTGTCACCATGCATTTAAGAGTAGTGTTATTGTTACCCACTCTGTCACCATGCATTTAAGAGTAGTGTTATTGTTACCCTCTCTGTCACCATGCATTTAAGAGTAGTGTTATTGTTACCCACTCTGTCACCATGCATTTAAGAGTAGTGTTATTGTTACCCTCTCTGTCACCATGCATTTAAGAGTAGTGTTATTGTTACCCTCTCTGTCACCATGCATTTAAGAGTAGTGTTATTGTTACCCACTCTGTCACCATGCATTTAAGAGTAGTGTTATTGTTACCCACTCAGTCACCATGCATTTAAGAGTAGTGTTATTGTTACCCACTCAGTCACCATGCATTTAAGAGTAGTGTTATTGTTACCCACTCTGTCACCATGCATTTAAGAGTAGTGTTATTGTTACCCACTCTGTCACCATGCATTTAAGAGTAGTGTTATTGTTACCCTCTCTGTCACCATGCATTTAAGAGTAGTGTTATTGTTACCCACTCTGTCACCATGCATTTAAGAGTAGTGTTATAGTGTTACCCACTCAGTCACCATGCATTTAAGAGTAGTGTTATTGTTACCCACTCTGTCACCATGCATTTAAGAGTAGTGCTATTGTTACCCACTCAGTCACCATGCATTTAAGAGTAGTCCCTCTCAAGTGTTCAAGTACCAGTAGCCCTGTTCATTGGCATCCAATACCGATTGATTGCTCAGGTGTGATTTGAAAGCTGGCTGATGGCTCAGGTTTGGTTTGAAAGCAAAACATCACATGGGGGCTAATAATTGACAACCCCCATTTTCAAAGCATTTGCTATAAAGCAACCCTGAAGATGTATTGTACATGCCAAAATGTACCAAATAGGGACCTTAACATTGAAGAATGTTTTGCTATGTAAAGTTTTATAAATAATGCAAATATTGGGAAGAATTTTAGGGAAATGTTCCTTGGGGCTAATCTATCCATTACCTATACATATATTACATAAAATATATATATATAGAATAAAACGAGGTAAATATGAGCACAAAAACAAATGTATTTGTTTAATATAAATGACATTGAGTTGTCTGTCCAGAATATGGACAGACAACTCAATGTCATTTATATTAAACAAATACATTTGTTTTTGTGCTCATATTTACCTCGTTTAATTCTAGGACTCTACTAGAATAGTTTGTCATGATTCACAGTTTAAAAAAAATCTGTATTTATCGTATACTGGCCATTCCTGTAGCACATCATTTTATCCTTGTCTGAAACACTGTTTTAGCTCCTGTCTCTTTAAGGACCCCCTCCCTACCAGCCCACGTTTTTCTGATTAGCCAACTTTGCAGTAGCCTGCTCAGGGTCATGCTGTGTCTGTAGAACATGACCATATACAAAAACCCAGGGCCAACCATCTTCAGCTGACCCCCGAGATAGATAAAACTGTTGAAAACCGAGCCTTTAGAGCAGTCTGAAGCCTGGGGTTTTTGTTCAAATGGATTCCTTTCACATTACTATGAAAATCCGACATTGTAACCTTATGTTTATGTCAGAAATAGCATAATATGTCTAATTTAATTACACATTATGTTGAGTTGCTTCTCCTGTCATTATGGCCGCCTTCATTTCAGTGCTGATAAAGCACCACAGGTGCAGGAAAGCCAAGTGTTACAAGTCAAGCTCTGAGCGACTTACGGTCTGACGTTTAGACCTGGAGAAGATTTGTGCTGCCTGGCTTTACTTTGAAAAGATGGAATACAGTTTGTATTGCTTGAACTCCTCTCAAACTCTCCGTCCATAAAGCACCCATGCCTTTTCCCTAGGCCTGCCCCTAATATGATGTAACCTGTTTAATATTCAGCAATTTCCTCCTGCTTTGGTGAGATGTGCATATATTTTGGAGCTACTGTGTTGTAACCCCCATTTAAGAATTGTGACCCTGATGATAATGTATAGTATTCTCAAACTATAGAAGCTGTCTCTTGAAGGAGAGATTGAGCCCATGTCTGTGTGTGTGTGTGCATACCTTGGACATTCAAATGCTATGAAACCCTCCGATCCCCGGATGCTCCTGTTCCTCTTTTAATGGCTCCAGGGATGAGATCCCTCCAGTCCTCCTCAGAATGTCAGGAACACCTCAGGTTAGTTAAGAGGCACATCCTGTCCTTAATGGACAGGTACGTCACAGTATATGAGGTGCTTGACCTTATCAAGGTCCACATTTCAGCTCAGGGTTTCTTTGTACACCCCCTGACTTTCCCTCTAATCCTCTGGCCAATTGGAGGAGCAGTAACATGTCTACTAATAAATGCAATGAGCTGTCTGTGTCTCTAACCTGACAGCCGGTTCTTATGTCCAAACATCTTTTCCCCAGTTTTAAAGGCTGCTTGTTTCTCTCTCTCATGCTGGACGGGCTGCCCAAAGCGGAGATTAGGACCTCGTAACAGAAGGCCCCTGGCCAGCAGCCCACTGAGGCAGCCAGGGGAAGGTTAGGCCATATCATTTAAGCCACCGACTAGAGATACAAACCGATGCGGCTTAGTAGTCAGCCAAATTCACAACTGAGGCTTTATAGCAAGGTCCCTCTGGACCCAGATTAATTGAGGGTTTGGGCAGGTGTGGTTTTGCAGGCAACCCCATCTAAGTGCGAGGAACCAGGGCGGTTTGCTATGGATAACCAGGCACATAAAGAGAAAATGACACTCAAACAGCATGCATAAATAGATTTACACAAAACAATCAATTGAAAAGTCAGTGTTCTAACAAATGCAGGTCAACCATTTTGACATTTACAAGAGAGCTGAGCTGAGAGTGCTACAACGATTTATCTCAGTTGCGTCCTGTGGGAGGAAGGATAACTTGGTTTAAGCCAATTCATAGCTGTCGTGTTAAATTGCTCAAACCTATTATACATTGCTCCCCAACGCTTCCAATTTCTCTGCCCAAGGCAGGGCTGTCTTGCAAACCATGTGCGCCTAGTCTGAGCAAAAGTACGGGTGACATTTTCCTATCAGGGGTTATGGCATTTCAGTAAAGAAAAGAAAACATCTGTTGGTTGATTGGAAGACCCTTGGGCAGAGATGATGTGCTTTTTTCATGTATGAATATAAAAAAAATCAAGTTGATTTATTTTAGGCCCAAACTAATGTTATTTGATAGGCTTTTTTATGAACAAATATTTAAAAAAGGATGTTTGATTTGTTACGTTGCTTCATTTTGTTTGGTTGTCCTATGTTATTTCTATAGTCGACCACCAACCTCAGTTATGTTATTTCTTATGGCCGGTTTGAGGAAACATGGCATGGTAGACATTTGTGTGGACAGCTTGTACACTCATTACACCTGGAGAGTTAGTCATTGCTTTTGGACTGAGCAATATCACAGTTTTTACAGAGAGGGAGAGCTTCTGTATGGATACTGAAACAGTATTTATCTCTTGAGTGCACTTAGAAATAGTAGAGCTATTGCCTTTCAGTAGTCTATGCCTGTTGCTATTACCTGCTGTATTATTATCATTAATATTAATAAAGTGTTAATATTGATGAGTTAATCTGTAGTTTGGCATATTTTCTATTTACTTCTTGGGGAGAGTGCAAATAAGTATACGCTCTGCTAAATATATTTGTTAAGGTTGTCACATTATGTTTATGTGAATGTGTTAGCAGGTTTTGTGGCAGCAAACAAAATACATTTCAAATAGCAACAGTTCACACAATTAGAAAATGTTGAACAACAAATAATGCTTTTAGAAAGTGTTCATTTTTTTCTCTGTCACAACAGCAAAGAACACAAAAGAGAGACCCAGTTGCAGAGACCTATTGAGAGGGTATTCCATGTTTAATAGAAGAAAAAGTACTCACAAACACAACACCAATCAAGCACCAGACAAAGAGCAGCAGAAAAAGCAGTGCTTGATTGGAAAATAAACTATATTTGAAAATATATATGTATATATATATATATATATATATATATATATATATATATATATATATATATATATATATATATATATGATGTGTTACTTTGCTTCAGTTTATTTGGCTGCCCTGTGTTATTTTATGTTCAATCCCCTCTTATCTCCTCTGACCAGCTATGAGGAAACATGGATTGGTTGATCTCTGTGTGCTGAGCTTGTAAAACATGCAACAGTGGGTGTTCATTTGTTTTCTGGTTTGAAATGGGAACACACATGTACACAAGCAAACACACACTGCCCAGACCCAGCACACACCCACTGCACACACCCACTGCACTGTGTCTGCACACACCCACTGCACACACCCACTGCACTGTGTCTGCACACACCCACTGCACTGTGGCTGCACACACCCACTGCACACACCCACTGCACTGTGTCTGCACACACCCACTACACTGTGTCTGCACACACCCACTGCACTGTGTCTGCACACACCCACTACACTGTGTCTGCACACACCCACTGCACTGTGTCTGCACACACCCACTGCACACACCCACTACACTGTGTCTGCACACACCCACTGCACTGTGTCTGCACACACCCACTGCACTGTGTCTGCACACACCCACTACACACACCCACTACACTGTGTCTGCACACACCCACTGCACTGTGTCTGCACACACCCACTGCACACACCCACTACACTGTGTCTGCACACACCCACTGCACTGTGTCTTCACACACCCACTGCACTGTGTCTGCACACACCCACTACACTGTGTCTGCACACACCCACTGCACTGTGTCTGCACACACCCACTGCACACACCCACTACACTGTGTCTGCACACACCCACTGCACTGTGTCTGCACACACCCACTGCACTGTGTCTGCACACACCCACTGCACACACCCACTACACTGTGTCTGCACACACCCACTGCACACACCCACTGCACACACCCACTACACTGTGTCTGCACACACCCACTGCACTGTGTCTGCACACACCCACTGCACTGTGTCTGCACACACCCACTGCACACACCCACTACACTGTGTCTGCACACAGTCCGTCATATCTTCTACATATACAGAGAGCATGCTTTTTTAAGTGTGCCCACTGATTTGAACTTACAGTAAAGAATGTACATTCCACATTTTCTCCAGTAGATCCATTATCACTGCTTGGAGAGCTTACAGTCAAATATGACACTACCTAAGAAATATATTCCCAGCATGGAACACGTACGGTGTCTCTCAATATAAGGACTTTAAGCGGGGAATGCATTTTACCTTTCTTTGAGAGTAATTTGAGAGATCATTCATGTTACTGAGATATGGCTATCTGCGGGATATCAGCATAGCCTACATGTCTCTGTCGAATTACTCTCCTGGAGTTGAAATGGAAGATATGTCCATTGACTGTGGTCCAGCAGCATCCATTTCTCACATCATTCATTTCTTGAGCAGACCCCAAGTGGTGGTGCTCTTCCACTTGTCCCCTGGCATCAGGCTGGCTGGTGGTGGAGGGAGATGGAGATACTGATGGATCCCACATGGTAATTGACCTTACAGGAGCCAGGCGTGCTGTGGACTCATTCTCCCTGTATGCACTGTTCCCTCCGCCACTCTGAAGTGTGTTTGAGGTGCAAGAACCTCAAAGAGCATCAGGAGATTCCCTCTTTGAAAAACAGGCTTCAGGCGTTTTACTGTCACCGCTGTGTTCTCTGGAAAGTATTCAAATGCAAGGGTCCACCATTCACTTAGCTGCAATGGATTTCAATGCTGTTAAAAAGTCTAAACCTTTTCCCTATTGAAATTGTGCATCTCCATTAAAAGCCATCATTAGTGCCCCTGAACCTTTTAAGCAGGTGTATGCAAACAGCGCTCAGCCATTGCTGACCAAGAGAGAACCTGCTGCCCACAGGTATGAGTCACCTCCTCACCATTCTCCTCCTTCAGGTCAGAGAGGCTTCCTTCATACCACACACACTGTTCAGGAAAGCACATAATGGTCCTTCACAGAGCTCAGAGAATAAGGGGGAAGTAGAGTTAGGGGGAGAACGTATAAAGGCCATGCAGTAAAGCGGATATTAAGAAGCGATTTACATTTTTTCTCTCTTAAAATGTAATGATTGTATATATTCAGACCAAGACCTCCAGGTCAGCGTTATGTGAATTCCCTTTACTAAACATTGATGCACTTCACCCAACGGAGCTCAGAACAGTTTAATAGCTAATGGATACTGACTATTTCACAATAATGCTGTTGATACTCCTGAATTCTCCGCACAAAGGCTTTGAAGACAGTTTAATAGCTAATGGATCCTGACTATTTCACAATAATCCTGTTGATACTCCAGAATTCTCCACAAAAAGGCTTTGAAGACAGTTTAACACAATTATATAGTGAGTCCATCAGTCGAAAGCTGGATAAATTAAAAGCATTTATTTCCCTACGGTAACGCTTCAGCAGTCATTGAGACAGGTGGTGTGATTGTGTTTCTTTGGACTACCTACTCAAACAATCATTGTAAATCTGCATGTGTTTCTGTCTCCTTGGTAACTGGAACCTGTAGGAACATTGTTTGTTTGGAAAGGATGATTCAGCTACCACTTTATTAGGTCAAATGATTTACAGCCCTGCCAAGAAAAAACAAGGCTAGGTGGGGATTAATGCTCCATGGGACTGTGAATAATCTACTTGTACTCTAGCCGTTCCATATTTATCCCTGTGTCTTTTACTTTGTGAGTACCGATGACCATGGTGTCTATGTGAACTGTAAGATCTGCATTTATCCCAAGCAGAAGAAGAATAAGGAGAGCAAAGATATGAATACTACTTATTGACAGATTATTTCTACAAGCCTGAAATGGATTTCATATAATCCACTGGCTAGCATTAGCATGGGGTATGGAGGGTCTTCAGATTTAAGAATATCCAGGACACAAGTTTGTTTTCTTGTGCACATAATGTTGTTTAATTCAAGCAAGCTTTTTCTAACTAAAGTTACTTGTAACTTGTCCTCACTTCTGTAGCGTGGAGTTGCTCGGGGGCACTCTCCATTAACCAGATCTGATGAGCACATTGCAAGCAGTGGGGCAATTTGCAAATAATTCCTTAGGTGCTTTATAGACGGCTCGTGTGATCATAAGAATGTTCAATTAGTTCATTTCACAAGCAATTATTAAAGGAAGGAGGGGTGGAAGGAAATTGAAAATGACACGATTTAAAATGTGTTAATCAGTGGAAGGAAAAGTCTTAGAAGTAGTATCTTCCAGTGTTTCAGCACTCATGCAGTGTGTCTGTCATTGTAACTATCCCCCCCCCCCCCTCCTCCTCCTCCTCCTCCTCCTCCTCCTCCTCCTCCCCCCCTGGAGGGGAGAGCTGCTGCCCAACACTCACCCCCCCCCCCTGGGGGATGACACACAGCATTAGCAGTGGCACACCAAGGAGTACTTTGCTGATCCTTGGGCAGGGACGGAAGCCATCTCCTGATCTACCGGGTAAACATTGAAGGCGCTAGACCTGAACCCTGCTTTTTCTATTTCCCTGGGGGCCACCAAAACACTGTTCTTCCCTCTAGGAGCGGGTCTCCCCTTTATGACTCACTATGTAAGTGGTGAGTGAACTTAAAGTGCACCAGTTCAGAACCGTCTCTCCAGCCAGGGTGACAAGGGCAGATGCTCTACGAGACCCGCACACAAAGCCAACAACTCTCGCTGGCTACAGAGCACTAAAGGTAAAGGAAACTCATTCAGCTAACGTCCACACACCATTTTAAGAGTCATACAAATCTAAAGCTGCGTAGCTCTAAATTAAGTCCAAATAGGCTTTCCTGTCTAGGAATAGGAATTGTGTTCTTTGGACATGGTTCTTTCAGAATATTAGACCAAACCAGCATCTCAAATGGATATGAAATAATCCTTTTTTTTCCAACCATTATACAAGATAACATTGTAAAGGTTCAAGTCCTGAGGAGCTCATTAAAAAAAATATATGCACACATTTGTATTCTACACTAATTGCATCAATATGAATGTATCCTTGTCGCCATGGCATCTGTCCCCCATGACCTATGAGGTTAGAAGATATAATTTATGTTTATGCATCTGGCTTCTTTGCATTCGTGTTGACATAAAAAGCCCTGCATTGAGGGAATGCTTATATCCTGTAGCTGTAAGAATTTTGTTCCTGTTTTAATTATAATTTCCCCATGACTTTAGTTTAGGATTTGCAATGACAAAATACTGTACATGCAGGTCTCTCCCCCCAAACCATTTACTGCCTGCTTTGCTGTTCTCTAGAAGTAATCAAAATCTGTAAATCTGCTGCATACATTTCCATCACAAATTGGAACAAATTTCTGTGTTTCAATGTCGGAGCACCATGACAGCCTGGCATGACTGGCATGACTGCCTGCCACTGAAAGAAAGTAAGTGAAAAAGGTCCAACCTCCTGAGGCCAACATACCATGAATTTTGATGTGTTTACAACAGGAACTGTGATAGATCCCTGTTTTGCTTATACTTCCCCCTCTCTTCCACCCCTCCATTTTCAGGGACTGAGGAGACTTGCTGAAACATCTTATTTGACAGTCTGTCACTATAACTCGATCAGCATTGCAGAACGGTTGAGTCCGGTGTTGCTTGTTGGACATTCATGCCTGATAGAAAAGGGCAGAGAGGAATGAACAGGGGACAATGCTCCGACTGGGTAACAGAGGTAGTCTGGCAACACACAAAGTACGGCATGCCATCTGTCTGTCAGGATGGCCCAAGAGGAAGAAAACCCAGTCACTGGGTTTATGCTTCCTCTTTTCATTGGAGACTCTGTTCATTTCTGCCTTGCAGTGAAGCTGAATTCTAGCAGACAGTTCCAGGGCTGAAGTCAAGACCTATCCCCATGCCAAACCTTGGAAGGTACTAAGGACCCCTGAGGAGCGAGCCAGCAGAATGGTCTCAGAAGCACAGATGTCAACCTCCAGGACAGCATCAAAGATCTAAAGTTTATGTAAAAGCAGATAGTACATTCCACTTCATGAAAACATGGGTTTAAAGGCAAGAAGTAAGCAGATGAATACTAGTGAGCCAAGGCCAATACCACTCATGTTGTTACAGTAATCATGCCATGGAAATGCAACTTGAAAGATTGCTGCAAAGTAATTATTTGTGAAGCCAATTAATTTGTAACCAGACGAGAGCAAACCACATCTATTCAATCCACATAATTGAAGGTCTTCATGTTATTACTGTGATCTCAGCACATTTTATGAAGTAGGCAATGAATTGCAAACAGTTCAGCTATTCTCTATGCAAGCCCTCTTTGAGTTGATATGAAACAGACGAGACAACATAATGTGTACTTACGGAACAAAATATTGAAAAGCTTGGTCCTCTCTTCAATCAAAAAGGAGAATGGTTGTACTATTACATAGCCAATCACAACTTCATATTCCTTTTGTATTGATTCCATCGTCAAGACACAGGTGCAGGCGAGTGGAACTCAGATACATCATGTAAGCTTCAAACAATACTTCCTGCAGCACAGCACTCTGGGCTGTGCCAATTAACCCCATACCAATCAACCCAGGTGTCCATAATTAATAATTGGGCGATGCTGATCTTTGAAGAGGGAGTGGGTGTGACGTTTACAACTTGTTGATGAGTGCCACTGCAGTTGCAGACCCCCAGGATGGTGGTAGACGGTAACCCCGACATGATATTGGGAACTGTTCTCCTACTTTGTCAATGTACAGTAGTGTTACTGTATTGTTCTGATACTTACAGTATATCACCGTATTACCCATGGTTTACAGAACTGAAACACTACCATGTTGTATTGGAAGGGTAATACTTTCAACAGGAGACTGAAATAGTCAATATGGTTAGAGCAAACAATGCAATAGCACTAAAGCAACGAGACCAAGGCATATTGCAAAATATTGACCGGGTGATGTTGTCAACACTCGAATGGGTCCGAAGCAGGTCTACAGGGTGTCATTCGAGGAAAACTCTGAAAGAGTCAAGAGTAGGACAATGTGAAAGTCCTATGTATTCCAATGATTGCATCCAACATTGACTTCTTCAGGTCTATTGATGCTATTGCTGTGTTTTTGAGGTAGATACAGTTCCCTGTGAACTCACATTTATTGATGAAGTGGGGTTCAACCTTGTAGATCGATGGAAACAGGGAAGAAACTTGGCGGCCAGCTGGCCATTGTTGAGGTGCGAGGGAAGAGCATCTCCGTTTGTGCAGTTATAATTCATAAAAATGTCCTCTGTCACCATTCAACCCTTGGTCCTTACAATATTGCCCATTCCACGGCTTTCTTGAACACACTACACAATGTCCTCACTTCAGCCGAGCAGATGAATGGCCCAGAGCAGCCCAGGTACGTTGTCGTCTGGGACAATGGGAGTTTCCACCAGGCTGCTCGGGTCAGAAACCACCATCATCGACCACCCACGTTTTTCCCTTCTTCATCTGCTACCATATTCTCCATTCCTCAGCCCAGCTTGGTGTTGGAAAGTATTTGAATGCAGGCCCCATGACTGCATACCCCTCCTACCAGAAATGGAGGAAGCACATGGTTCCATAGCGGCTGCAGCATATCAGGGCCGGATTTGTCATGCCAGGCCAAACTTTCCCGGTTGCTTGGTCAGGGAGAACATTGCCTGTGATGTCAATGAGGTCCTGTGGCCTGGCTCAAATGAAAGGCAGAATGTCGCCTCATTTACATTTCCTTTACAGTACATGCAGAAGGCTTATTTTCTTTATTTTTTCTATTGTTTGTTCTGTATGAAGGACACTTTACGAATCCAACTGTGTTTGTGACAAACATTCTATTTTTGTTTTTTATATTTCAGTTTGAAAACATAACAGTTTACAACAGGGTAGTGTAAAGCTGAAAATGCAAAATGCATAAATGTCATTTTGAGAAGCATCACAATGTTTCGAATACAGAGTTGACTTTTGCAAGAGATTTGAGGAGTTTTGGAATTTGTGGTGTTAAGAGGTTTAAGAAATGTACCAATTTTCAGAAAACGTGTAAACAATTGAGAAAAACTGTAATAATCAGGCAATCCTGATCTTTGCAGAGGGAGCGTGGGTGTGACGCTTTCATATTTAAGATGAATATTCATGCAACAATTTGATGATTATTGAAGACAAAAGCTAGGGTCATATCTGTATCATCATATTCAAAGATAATATGGAGAACAATTGTGAGCATTGAGTATGTTTCATCAATGCAGCCAGTGTCCAGAAAATAACAAGCTGTCATTCATGGACCATGCTGCAAGGTAAGGGCTGAACAACTGTGAGCGATGTAAGGGCTGAACAACTGTGAGCGATGTAAGGGCTGAACAACTGTGAGCGATGTAAGGGCTTAACAACTGTGAGCGATGTAAGGGCTGAACAACTGTGAGCGATCATAGCAAGACGTTAAATCTAACAGGGATCAGAGCGGAACCAAACCAAGCATTATCTAATAAGAAAGGCTTGCAGCAACCACCAATATGCACTATACTGAACCCAGCCTTTTCAACTCTGGCTTCTAATTTAATACAGATAACAAAGACTTATAGGTCCACTCACCCTGAAATGGTTGTCAAGCAGACAGATTGAATCTGGTTCCCGAAGAGCCTTAATAGTTCCCAAATCTGAGCCATTCTTCATGAGAAGCCATTGATTTGTTGCGACTTGTCTGTGAAGCTGTGGGCTACTGGAGCGGAGAGGCACACAAACACAATGTTAGGGGGGGAAATGGAGTCAATATAGGGTTGGCCTTGTTCTCCTTACTACCATTACTCTTGTGAGGAGTGAAGTCTCCCGTGGCTCTTAGGAACACTTGCACACGCATCGATCCCGCCTGGAGTGCTGTGTTGTCTGCCTGACCTTACGGCCCCAGAGTAACACGTTTAGTTTTCAATTACCGCCATCAATGGAGGAGAATCAATGCAGTGTGTGGAATAAGTGAATGCACAATTGAAGGTAACAATTATGAATTGCAAAACACATTTTTGCTCTGTTCAGCTTCTCACACGTTCCGTACCGATAGAATGAATTGTAACGTGAACAGGTGCCACTTTAGGACAGTATAAGTGACATCTTCTTCAATGGGTCCTCGAACAGTTTACATGGAGAAAAGTAGACATTTTAACAGCCCTTTGTAGCTTTATGACCTCACTTGTAAGACACGTCGAGGGGGGGTTGAGTTCTTGGAACAAGCTCCTATAAAACTCCTTAGACCCATTTAGGACATCTGTCCATTGTGGTGGGACAGCCCTACCCCAGTGAGATGTTCACTATAGAAAACCATTGATATACAGTTAATCACAGATGACTTCTGGATAGATTAGCATTGATAGGATGTGGTGATGCAGCCTTTAACTGGTTTCAGGATTGCCTCTCTGATAGAATACAGTGCGTACCTGTAGATGCTGAGGGTTTGAAGGTTGTTGCAATAGAGAATGGTGTATAAAATCAACTTTAATGTGAGTCATGGATTATGGTGATATTGGGCATAAAGCCAACTATTTTAAAGTCCCTTGAAGCAGTTTATCCCAATGATCTGCATTTTGTAACCGGGGAAAGTTTTAGAACTCATCACTGTACACTTCAGAAAGTGACATTGTCTCTTTATTGTAAGGCATTGTTGCCTTTTTAGCTAACTTCCCTTTCAAAGCACTAATTCAGGACTTTATCACCATTGAAAGCCAAGGAGTTTTTTTTGCTCCAGATAAATGGAACAAGAGTGGACAGAAATTAAATATAGACCAGTTGTTCACATTTTTAGCAATTTAAAGTTTTATTGGAGGATATGGGAGTCAAAGAGTGTTGCTGTAGTTGTGGTTGAAACTTAAATATTGTACTGTACTGTAAATATTGTAACACATTTTTATAATATGTTTATTTTGTATTTATTTTCTACTTGGTTTTGTTCTAAGTTATACAGTCTACATTCTGCCCTTCGACAGGGCACTGCTGGAAAAGAGATGTGGTCTCATTCAACCACCCCTGTATAGATCAATCAAATTATAAATAATAGGTTTAACTTATAGGTCAATCAACAATGTATTTCTTACAATGGAAGTCCCAGGACTTCTCCAATGAACTCATCAATCCCTCAGCACTGTACTGTGATTCACATCAGATAAAGTTCACGCATACATTTGAATTACATTTCTTGAATCCAGATAAGTTATGTAAATGAACTGCTGAAAAGAGACCTGATTGACGATCACTGAGTCTGTTTAATGTTTAATGAGTTAATTAATCTCAAACAGCTAGCCATGTTGAGGAGACCAAGTTTAAATCAGACTACACAAAGGAAAGCTCACCGTCAACATTGGTAACTGTGTTTCCGTTACAGACTGTTTTGTTTTTATGGGTAGTATAAAAGATACTACAGACACCTGATTCCTTAGGACCTGTACTGCTGCAAAGGCTAGAGTGGATCATGATAACTTTATCCTAAATCATTTGACAACAGCAACTGGCTAATCTCTTGTTTACCTTGTTGGTCACACTGTGCAGTGGAACATAGAGAATGAACTGTAAAAACCTTGAGAAATAAAAACAAAAGAGCTGAACAATACAATGTATTTCATTGTTAATGATTGCATGTGAATTGTAGATGTGTAGAGTGTAGGTTGCTGGGGATACAGAGAGTGGGTGGAAGAAGGAAAGAAAACAGTTTGTGACCGGGGGGTTCAGACCATCTTAAAGGGTCTTTAGTACCCCATTTACAACCCTGCCACCCTGTTGCTTCCACACACACACACACAGACACACACCAATGCATAAAGAAAATCAGACCAAAAACATGCTGTCTTCTGGCTCATAGAAATCCTGCTGTGACTACTTTCATCAAGATGAAGTCAAACCTGCTAAGCAGTTCAAAGAATGACCCTCCCCCTGGCAGGGAAGATACGCTCTAGTTCAGGCCAGCCTTGGTTAACCCATACAAGTGGATAGAAAATCTTGCCCTTTCTTAAGGTCAAACATCAAGGGGATGAGAAATCCAAACCGTGTAACTGAAGACATGACAATGTTCAATAGTATTCACCAGGTGGGCTTGTCTACATGGGATGGTGATTGCAGCACAGATGAAACCGTCCGTCAGAAGTGTACAGACACACAGTGTTACAGTATTGGAATCCGTCCGTCAGAAGTGTACAGACACACAGTGTTACAGTATTGGAATCCGTCCGTCAGAAGTGTACAGACACACAGAGTTACAGTATTGGAATCCGTCCGTCAGAAGTGTACAGACACACAGTGTTACAGTATTGGAATCCGTCCGTCAGAAGTGTACAGACACACAGTGTTACAGTATTGGAATCCGTCCGTCAGAAGTGTACAGACACACAGTGTTACAGTATTGGAATCCGTCCGTCAGAAGTGTACAGACACACAGTGTTACAGTATTGGAATCCGTCCGTCAGAAGTGTACAGACACACAGTGTTACAGTATTGGAATCCGTCCGTCAGAAGTGTACAGACACACAGTGTTACAGTATTGGAATCCGTCCGTCAGAAGTGTACAGACACACAGTGTTACAGTATTGGAATCCGTCCGTCAGAAGTGTACAGACACACAGTGTTACAGTATTGGAATCCGTCCGTCAGAAGTGTACAGACACACAGTGTTACAGTATTGGAATCCGTCCGTCAGAAGTGTACAGACACAGTGTTACAGTATTGGAATCTGTCCGTCAGAAGTGTACAGACACACAGTGTTACAGTATTGGAATCCGTCCGTCAGAAGTGTACAGACACACAGTGTTACAGTATTGGAATCCGTCCGTCAGAAGTGTACAGACACACAGTGTTACAGTATTGGAATCCGTCCGTCAGAAGTGTACAGACACAGTGTTACAGTATTGGAATCTGTCCGTCGGAAGTGTAAAGACACACAGTGTTACAGTATTGGAAACCGTCCGTCAGAAGTGTACAGACACACGGTGTTACAGTATTGGAATCCGTCCGTCAGAAGTGTACAGACACACAGTGTTACAGTATTGGAAACCGTCCGTCAGAAGTGTACAGACACAGTGTTACAGTATTGGAATCCGTCCGTCAGAAGTGTACAGACACACAGTGTTACAGTATTGGAATCCGTCCGTCAGAAGTGTACAGACACACAGTGTTACAGTATTGGAATCCGTCCGTCAGAAGTGTACAGACACACAGTGTTACAGTATTGGAATCCGTCCGTCAGAAGTGTACAGACACACAGTGTTACAGTATTGGAATCCGTCCGTCAGAAGTGTACAGACACACAGTGTTACAGTATTGGAATCCGTCCGTCAGAAGTGTACAGACACACAGTGTTACAGTATTGGAATCCGTCCGTCAGAAGTGTACAGACACAGTGTTACAGTATTGGAATCCGTCCGTCAGAAGTGTACAGACACACAGTGTTACAGTATTGGAATCCGTCGTCAGAAGTGTACAGACACACAGTGTTACAGTATTGGAATCCGTCCGTCAGAAGTGTACAGACACACAGTGTTACAGTATTGGAATCCGTCCGTCAGAAGTGTACAGACACACAGTGTTACAGTATTGGAATCCGTCCGTCAGAAGTGTACAGACACAGTGTTACAGTATTGGAATCTGTCCGTCAGAAGTGTACAGACACACAGTGTTACAGTATTGGAATCCGTCCGTCAGAAGTGTACAGACACACAGTGTTACAGTATTGGAAACCGTCCGTCAGAAGTGTACAGACACACAGTGTTACAGTATTGGAATCCGTCCGTCAGAAGTGTACAGACACACAGTGTTACAGTATTGGAATCCGTCCGTCAGAAGTGTACAGACACACAGTGTTACAGTATTGGAATCCGTCGTCAGAAGTGTACAGACACACAGTGTTACAGTATTGGAATCCGTCCGTCAGAAGTGTACAGACACACAGTGTTACAGTATTGGAATCCGTCCGTCAGAAGTGTACAGACACACAGTGTTACAGTATTGGAATCCGTCCGTCAGAAGTGTACAGACACACAGTGTTACAGTATTGGAATCCGTCGTCAGAAGTGTACAGACACACAGTGTTACAGTATTGGAATCCGTCCGTCAGAAGTGTACAGACAATCAGTGTTACAGTATTGGAATCCGTCCGTCAGAAGTGTACAGACACACAGTGTTACAGTATTGGAATCCGTCCGTCAGAAGTGTACAGACACACAGTGTTACAGTATTGGAATCCGTCCGTCAGAAGTGTACAGACACACAGTGTTACAGTATTGGAATCCGTCCGTCAGAAGTGTACAGACACACAGTGTTACAGTATTGGAATCCGTCCGTCAGAAGTGTACAGACACACAGTGTTACAGTATTGGAATCCGTCCGTCAGAAGTGTACAGACACACAGTGTTACAGTATTGGAATCCGTCCGTCAGAAGTGTACAGACACACAGTGTTACAGTATTGGAATCCGTCCGTCAGAAGTGTACAGACACACAGTGTTACAGTATTGGAATCCGTCCGTCAGAAGTGTACAGACACACAGTGTTACAGTATTGGAATCCGTCCGTCAGAAGTGTACAGACACACAGTGTTACAGTATTGGAATCCGTCCGTCAGAAGTGTACAGACACACAGTGTTACAGTATTGGAATCCGTCCGTCAGAAGTGTACAGACACACAGTGTTACAGTATTGGAATCCGTCCGTCAGAAGTGTACAGACACACAGTGTTACAGTATTGGAATCCGTCCGTCAGAAGTGTACAGACACACAGTGTTACAGTATTGGAATCCGTCCGTCAGAAGTGTACAGACACACAGTGTTACAGTATTGGAATCCGTCCGTCAGAAGTGTACAGACACACAGTGTTACAGTATTGGAATCCGTCCGTCAGAAGTGTACAGACACACAGTGTTACAGTATTGGAATCCGTCCGTCAGAAGTGTACAGACACACAGTGTTACAGTATTGGAATCCGTCCGTCAGAAGTGTACAGACACACAGTGTTACAGTATTGGAAACCGTCCGTCAGAAGTGTACAGACACACAGTGTTACAGTATTGGAATCCGTCGTATTGTGATTCACCATATTGAGTGCTGAAGGTCCATTTCGCAATGTCTTGTTGTCTGTTTCAGAGAGTCTTGGGGCCTCATTTATGACCAGTCCGTACTCACACAAAATGGCCTGAAATGAGTGTACGCCACTTTAAGTATAAAGGGAAATTAGAAGAAAAAAAAACTTCATGAGGAAATGTGCATATATTTACGGAAACGTTGACACATGCATACGCAGCCGTTAGCCAGCAAGGCCTCCTCCATCGCCATGCCAACCGTGGTCCCTACCACACCACCCCTCTCAACACATTCCTGGACACACTACACAGCATTCTCAGTCCAGCTGAGCAGAGGGGTGGACCAGAGGTCCCTACCACACCGCCCCTCTCAACACATTCCTGGACACACTACACAGCATTCTCAGTCCAGCTGAGCAGAGGGGTGGACCAGAGCAGCCCAGGTACGTTGTCATCTGGGACATCTGCTCTGGTCAGCAACTGGTTCATCCACCACCCAAACTTTAATGTTTCCTACCTCCCACCTTGTTCCCCATTCTCAAACCCAACTGAGGAGTTGAGGATGACCGGTCCATCCAAAACATGCCTCTTCTCCAGGCAATGCAGGATGCATGTGGGGAACTTGATGTGGGGGCTTTCGGCGGCTGGATCTGTCTCTCCAGAAGGTTCTTTCCTCGCTGTTTAGCCAGAGAGAACATTGGCTGTGATGGAGATGAGGGGCTGTGGCCAGGATGCCTGCGAGGCAGGATGCAGCCTAACTTCATTTTTCTTACATTTTGATTGGGTTTTGTCCTTTTGTGTGTCTAGTTTTGAAAAGATCAGCCCCTTTTACTTTATTTGACATGAAACCCATTCATCTTACTGAATGTTTTCTCCTGTTGGGAATGGAAAGCTTTACATACAAAAAACAAATACAGAAAAAAATGTTGTGTTACCCTATTGCTGTATTGCATTTATGTGTGTTCATTTGTATTTGAGAAGATATACAGTATATTACTGTAATAATGTACAACCGGTGACAGTGTAACACTGAAATTGTAAAAGGCAAAAACATACTGAAAAGATCTTCATTGAAGTGTTTTGTGTTGAGCACATAAGTGGGTTGTTGGTTGGTAGAAAGATCTATTCATGTGAAGGGGGGTGCGGGCATGTGTGTGTGTGTGTGTGTGTGTGTGTGTCATTTTGATGCAAAAACATTTTGGAAAGAGGAAATTGATTTGAATGCAGTGTTTGCTTTTGATAGAGGTTTGTAGAAAACGTGTGTAAACAATTGTGAAAAACTGCACTGTGGGTGGTGTGCATAGATATTTTTCAGCTGTACTGATTTTTAAAGTAGATGCATATGGCAAAAAAATGCACATTTGTCGGTACTGAAATTGTGTGAAGCAGGAAAACTGATGACACTTTAGAAGTCAATCATCTGTTCAGCATGTCAACCTCATGTTGTCAACCTCACCCAGGAAAACTAGATTATGATATAGCAATGGCGAGCAAACATGCTGATGCTTCTGAAAACAACAATGAACTTTAGGCTGCTTTGCATATAAATTCAACAGGCCACGGTAACATTTCAAAGGCAGCTACTCACTAATTACCGTACGGTCAAAATATTAAAGAGGTTCATATTTAGTATGATTTAATTGTTTTCACTAATATTAACTAAACTTTTAATAATGTGCTCCTTGGTTCAATTAAATAAATATAGACTAGGTCTTCACGGACAGGCTACAGTGTTTCTTATTAATACAATGTTTGTGAACTTTTACAATTGTGTGCAAAGCGTACCAAACTGTGATATTGAGTAAATATTACGTTTTTATTTCAGCATTATGGTCTTTCCCTCAAAATATCATTTGGACAGTACCCGGCATTTGTTTTTAGTAACCCTGTCCGACGGCTGGGGGAGCAGGTTATTTCATATTGAGAGGTCTGAGATTGCATTACAAGCTTAGTTTGCTGCACGATATAGCCAACAAGAGCCAAGAAAAGGAGAGAACATAAAACAAAGATCCCCTTTTTAAACTGAAAGTCAATCCTTAAGGGATCAGCACTCAGAGACTAATGTGGGCAATATGCTGGACCTGTGGTAATGACTAAAAACAGCTCGCAGTCTCACCAGCCTGAAAAAGATAGTAGCGTTAAACGCCAATTAGCTTGTAGTAGTCCAAATAAGCCTATCATGTTTACCGAAGGGAAAAATCGACACAATCTCAGCACAGATCAAAAAGTAGAATTACACAACTGAACGAATGAGGAGGAGAATTTCAAAGGTCAGTAGACCTATGCAGTCAATGGTAACACAATAAGAACATGATCCAGAAAAGGTTTATACGTAACACACACCAAAAGCAGACTGACTAGCTCATGCTAAAGCAAAGGAGTGGAGAAAGAAAACAGGAAACCGTGCGCAAAATAAAGTACAAAAAGAAATTATTCTTTTAATGTCAAAATATACAGTAGAGGATCATGTCATGTAGCTCAACAAATTAACATAGAAGTGAGGACAGCTCAAGTAAAATTACCAATATAACAGGTGAAAACCATCAGGACCACACACATGGGTGAAATCAATAGACTAACTTAGGACGCACTGGCACTATCAGTATGGACATCTACTTTAAATCCAACATTCACTTGGTCCATTTCAGACATGTTGGTCAGTACAGATTACACTTTCCTTGTGATATTACAGTATCAAAATGCACTAACATTATCAAAACTGAAAATACTTCCCAGCAAGAAAATCATTTTGTTTCGTAGACAGGAGTTACACAACACGTTTTTGAGGTTTGTGTAAAAAATGTTGACTTTAGTTAGAGAATTGTGTGAACTGTTTTGAAAAAAACGGCCTAGCATTTGCATTTTGTGTGAAATCAGTGATGCATGATATACTGCTGTGGAGAAAGGGTTGTCTGTTTAAATGCCTGTGTTATTGTCTTGATAAAAGGAATTCTGTTTCAAAAACAGTGGGTTAAGCTAGGGAGAAAATCTGTGAATAGGCATTTTGAAATCTCTGCGAGCTGTCAGACCAGTATGGCAAAGCAACTGCAACTACAGTGTATCTCAGCATCGGTGATACCCACAAGTAACCTTGACTTTAGACTGACCTAAGGTTAACCGGACCTAGGACAAAGAGAAAGAACTCAGACTGTCAAAGTGGTCCACTTTATTCCTAGCTGCTCTGTCACTGGTGGCTGAGTTAAGACCTCGGTATTTAGGAGCTCATGGTAGTCACTGGAAGCAAAGCACAGTGATCCAAACTCAGGGCCAGAACTTCCTATTTATGATACACCACATGTTTAATCAAATAACTGACATTTCTTGGAAGGTCCCCTTAATTAGTTGTGTGTGTGTGTGTGTGTGTGTGTGTGTGTGTGCGTGTGTGTGTGTGCAATTTTTGTGTACTTTAATAACAGTGTTATCCAGGCTATTCCAATGTTTTAGATTAAATTTGCAATGGATTGATTTGGCCGTCGATGTAAGCACAGAAACAAAGAGCATGGTAAAACACATTATTAAGAATGGTTGCTTTGATTATATTTCAAAAGCTGACATACGTGATTTACAAAAATATTCTTCACTTTTTCCAATACCTTATGTTAAGAAGCCATGCTGTGGTGTGCTGGGGCAGCAAGCTGAGAGCGGGGGGCATCAACGGAGTCAACAAGCTGATCAGGACGGCTGGCTCTGTCCCGGGGATAGAACTTCATCCTGTCACTGTGGTTTTGGAGACGGGGTTGATGTGCAAACTGTGGAACATGATGGACTTTGATTCTCACCCACTCCATCATGCACCTGTCACGCACAGAAGCCCCCTCAGCAACAGACTGATCCTGCCTCAGTGCACCACGGAACGCCAAAGGAAATCTTGCCTTTCGTGGCCCTCAAGCTTTTCAACTCAGCGACCCCACTGAGGTGGACGGCAGCGACCCCCCTGAGGTGGACGGCAGCGACCCCCCTGAGGTGGACGGCAGCGACCCCCCTGAGGTGGACGGCAGCGACCCCCCTGAGGTGGACGGCAGCGACCCCCCTGAGGTGGACGGCAGTGACCTGGCTTCAGAGGGGGTGCTGGCTTGCCATTCTGTGGGATTCTACTCCCGGTCTGGGACAAATCTTCAGACTCTTACCATGACACTTTCTGATATATCATTTATATTTTTATATTTTAGTTTAGTCTATTTGTTATGAACCTGATCACTACACTGGTTTGTTTTGGTATTAGTATTGATGTAGTTGATTGTTCATCTAGTTTGATATTGATATATTTTTTTCACATACTATGACATCTTGCAACTGTTACACATACATTCCCCTCAGGATCATTAAAGTAACATAAGACCTTATCTTATATTTACAATGGGAGGTGTTTTTGACTGGTTCTGAATTAGCTTAGTTAATACAGTACACGATATGGCTCTCATGAACTAAGGAGTGAAATGCTTCCTAATGTGTACTATAAAGTATCCTTCTGCCTAAGATGGTATCTGATTAAATTATTTTCTTTTCAAATGTATTGGAGAAACACATCCAATCACTACTAAGTAAAAATGGTTTGAGAAGCTGTTATTCTTTGTGTATTGTGTTTATTGAGTACACCGAACATGTATTCACAAAAGGAGCACAAATTGCCTCTGTGCTCTGCCATCTAAACTGCACAACAAACAAGAAAATCTCATTATAGCGGCAATTTCTTCCATTCCACACGAGCTCTGCCTAGTGTTTCATTGGTGTTATCACCATTGGCCAATTTCAGTTTGTCAGAGAGATATGAGCACTGGGAGTACCATCACGTAAACAATGTTGTTTTAAACTGACCATTTATGTAGAAGTAGACTGAAAGGTTTGTTGTTTTCTGTTCTACACAGTGGAATGGTGCGAGTATTTAATCAACCTAAGCTTGGTTCTCAAGAATGCAAGGAAATATGAACAAACTAAAACAAAGCATACAGCAACATCATAACATGAATTATGGGAACCACACTATCAAATATTATTTCACTTAAGAAACGTTTGTAAAGCAAAAACAAAATTGTCTGATTGAAGTTAGACTATAAACAATTACAAATTACATTACAGAGATTTAGGACAGCACAACATATTTACCAGACCTGAGCAAAAATCCAATATTTACTGCACATTTACTTTCAACAACATATTGTCTAAATGCTACATGATAGGAATAATATCGTACTGGCAGTAGCCTAGATACACGGACGATGTACATCACGATAAAGGTGGTTTCTACATTCATGTTCTCGTCTCTGTCCATCCAGTCACTCAAAAGGACTGTAGTGGTCTTACTGTGGGTCGCATTGTAAATACCTCCATTCCTGGTTTTTCTATTTGATTTGAGCATTATCATCCATCCCAACCACGCATGGTGAATTTTCTTTTCACATGAAAGAAAGAAAGGGTTCTTTCTCAATATCAACACATCAAACATTGGCGTGCAGCAACAACCAAACATCACCACCTGTGTTCCTCTTTGTTCACCTCAAACGAAGGCATAACCCTAGGCTAACCCTAACCCTAACCCTAACCCCAACAACCAAACATCACCACCTGTGTTCCTCTTTGTTCACCTCAAACGAAGGCATAACCCTAACCCTAACCCTAACCCTAACCCTAACCCAACCAAACATCACCACCTGTGTTCCTCTTTGTTCACCTCAAACGAAGGCATAACCCTAACCCTAACCCTAACCAAACATCACCACCTGTGTTCCTCTTTGTTCACCTCAAACGAAGGCATAACCCTAACCCTAACCCTAACCCTAACCAAACATCACCACCTGTGTTCCTCTTTGTTCACCTCAAACGAAGGCATAACCCTAACCCTAACCCTAACCCTAACCCCAACAACCAAACATCACCACCTGTGTTCCTCTTTGTTCACCTCAGACGAAGGCATAACCCTAACCCTAACCCTAACCCTAACCAAACATCACCACCTGTGTTCCTCTTTGTTCACCTCAAACGAAGGCATAACCCTAACCCTAACCCTAACCCTAACCCCAACAACCAAACATCACCACCTGTGTTCCTCTTTGTTCACCTCAGACGAAGGCATAACCCTAACCCTAACCCTAACCCTAACCAAACATCACCACCTGTGTTCCTCTTTGTTCACCTCAAACGAAGGCATAACCCTAACCCTAACCCTAACCCTAACCCCAACAACCAAACATCACCACCTGTGTTCCTCTTTGTTCACCTCAGACGAAGGCATAACCCTAACCCTAACCCTAACCCTAACCAAACATCACCACCTGTGTTCCTCTTTGTTCACCTCAGACGAAGGCACTCCATCTCCTCCGTCACAGGCATGGAAGATGTCCGTATGTCTGTCTCCTCCACCATCTTACTGGAGGCGTAAGTTGACCTCCAACGCAGCAGCACTATCCTCTTGAGGTACTTGACCGTGTTGTTCTTGACGCTGACAAAGCAGAACGTGTTGATCATGCTGTTGCTCATGGCGATGCACTCGATGATGTAGAAGGCCACCAGGGAGTTCCTCTGGCGGGAGATGAGAGTGGGGTGGAAGTCGCGGAGGATGGTGTAGCCGTAGTACGGCGCCCAGCACAGGATGTAGGCCGTCAGGATCCCGATCAGAACCATGACGGTCTTCCTTCGACACCGCAGACGCTTCCTGATCTGCTCCGTCTGGAAGCCGGGAACGCTCTTGAACCAGAGCTCCCGGGAGATCCGGGCGTAACACAGCGCCATGACGACCACCGGCCCGACAAACTCCAGGACGAAAATGAACAGGAAGTAGGAGCGATAGTAGATCTGCTGGTCCACGGGCCAGATCTGGGCACAGAACACCTTGTGGGTGGGGTGGGTGGGGCCGCCGCTGTGGGGGTACAGGGTCTCTGAGGCAAAGTAGGCTGAGGGGATGGAGATCAGTATGGGCACAATCCACACCCCTGTGATTAAACAGTAGGCTGTCTGGTACTTCATGCGAGGCCTCAGTGGGTATACTATGGCCATGTACCTGCAAAAGGGAATGGAGGGCGCTGACATTTCATGTGCAGAATCGGGCTCTGTCATGTTGAAGCCACCATAAAAGAAAGTCTATTATAATGAGGGGGCATTCAAAATAAGAGTTGCATGTTGCATCTAGAAACTGTTTGTACTCTTCAACTATTATTAAGTTGATGATTTTTTTTTCTGTGTCACCATTGAATATTGTGGGCGTATGCTGTTATTGAAAAGTTAATATCAAAATGTTCTTCCATGTGGCCTTGCTTTATGGTAAAATCCACAAAAACTTCAAAATCCTCGACTCACTAACAGAAATGGAGTATTGCATCTTAAAAGGCTTATAGTAAATATCTAAAAGAAGTCTTTATGATTTGATGGATTACTTAACAGAAATGGAGCATTGCATCTTATAAGGCTTATAGAAAATATCTAAAAGAAGTCTTTATGATTTGATGGATTAACAGAAATGGAGTATTGCACCTTAAAAGGCTTATAGTAAATATTTAAAAGAAGTTTTTATGATTTGATGGATTAACAGAAATGGAGTATTGCATCTTAAAAGGCTTATAGTAATTTTCTACAACCTTTTATTTTTACCAGTGCTGGCCAGATGACGGTAGAAATGAAATCAGGTATTGATCATAAATTACTCAAAATAATAACTATGTGAGTCTGCTGTCTGCTGAATTATCTAACATGCATCATGCAATCTAATTACTTTTGGACCTTTAATCAGCCAATTGCTCATTGCCCTTCTATCAATTGACAAAAAAACATAGTTTGCTGTAGATTATTATTTTTAAGGTAAACTGATGGGGTGCCTTACCAATTGTGCTTAAATTGCTAAAATATATGAAGTATATGTAATTACATTTTTAATGTTATGCAATTTAGGCCTTTTTTATGAGAGGAAGCAGTAATCAAAATCTTTAAGGGAACTGGGATGATTAAAATGAATTCACTTTAATTACAAGATTACATAATCCAGCATACTTGTGATATGTAATTAACAAACACTGGTTGATCCTGCCCAATGTTGTTACATTGGTGAATCTTTGCTTTGCTGTCTAGGGACCTACCACATGTCTCCAGACACAGATCAGAGTGGAACATCTATGACTATTTCTAATGAAGGACAGGGATTTAGTCCAAGATAATGTTGCTATTGGACACATCAAAGTCTGCAAACTAATTACGAATATGTAGATATCTAGAGAATGAAAGGGATCTGTCATTGTAATACATGAGACAAAATAGCAAAAGGTTCATTCCCTCATGGCCTCTCTGAAAGCACTCAGACATTTGAAACAGTGTAAAAGAAATGTGTTTTGTTGCACAAACCAAAGAAGCAAGCTAAAGACTTTTGAATACCCAAAATACACATTCAGGCTCTGAATATCATTCACCTATAATCAGCTAATTCCCATTCTGTTATGGAAACATGTATTTGGTTCAATTATTATTTGACTTGTGTCAGTGCATGTATGTGCATTGAATGTAAGTGGGATGATTGGATGCACTGAAGAGTAAGAGGATGATAACTTTCAGACACATGGGCAGCTAGCTGTGAGATGTAATTGGTTTTGTGTGCATGCTCGCTCTCCCTTGCTTGTCTCATTTAGAGGCCGTTCCCCCGACCTGAAACCTTTACATGCAAAACAACTAGCAGTGAACCCTGAAACGCCATTGTGTTAATATGCAAGACATATTACCCAAATAAAAAGAACAATGTTTTCTTGTCTCTGTATTATGGCTAGTGTTTCTAAATAGGTCATATGTCAGCAAGACCAACGCTGGGGGTTTGGGAAATAAATTGCTTATGTCAAAGAACTCCACACTTATTCAAAAGCATTAAACAATAACTGTCTCTGCATTGCATTGTACAATTTAAATAATAAAAATATGGATTGACCGATGACAAATTCCATATTTAATTCTTGAAAAAGGAATAAGGAGGAAGAAAAGAGAATGAATGACAAAAGGGAAAATGATAAGGACTAGATGACAAACAGGAGGCCTGAGAGAATGAGAGGACATGACAGATTACTGGCATTCTTTTTGGTTGACAGACAGCACGTCTAGTGTGTGTTTTGATTCTTTAACTCACTATCTCTGTTTCCTACTCTCTCTCTCTCTCTCTCTCCATCTCCAAAATACAAGGCACTGAATCAACACAGTAACTCGAGGGACTCACCTGTCGACAGCAATGGCCAGCAGTGCGTTGGTTGAGACGTAGAGTGACACGGTCCTCAGGTAGTTGACGGAGGCACACATCACCAGCCCATGGTCCCAGGACAGCTGCTTCACCACATAATAATCCATCAGGAACGGACAGCACACCACCGCCACTATGAAGTCCGATATGGCCAGGTTGGCAATGAGCAGGTTGGTGAGGTTACGCAACTTCTTATAGCGTGCCAGCGTGGCAATGAAAAGGAAGTTGCCCACCCCGCACACCAGCATGATGCAGAAAAGGACCATGCCAATGACAATGGTGGCCACAAAGAACGGCTGGCCCTGGGTGGTGTCTGGGATGTCGTCATCTGGAACCCCATAGTATATGTCATCATAGCTGTCCATGAGGTGCTCTAGTTCGCTACCGGAAACACGGTCTCTGGTCTCAGTGTACACGGCCGCTAAATGGCTGACGTTATGGTCTCCCATGGCTCCACAGAGAAATGTGTTGTCAAGCTGGACAGAAACCACTGGGTACGTCAGGTCCTGATGCCAGAATCCTGATTGTCATGCTCATAAACGGTATTCAATGTCTTCTATCACAGGTATGCAATTCCACATCACTCAAACAGCCCAGGGAACCTTTTCACCTGGAACACAAAGTTCTCCTCTTAGCATAGCCCAACCAGGTTCCTCATTCCTTATGAAAGATTGATGTGGAACATCTTCATTTCATTACAGTGGTCATAAAATGTGCACAACTGATTCTGTGGTTACTGGAAGGCTCTTTGCTGTGAACACTATGTGAGCCTAGTAAAACTTCACAATAGTACAGCTGATGCTCCACAACTGTTTTATACAGATGCATTTTTATACTGCACTTTAACAGTCTAACAGCTCGGTCTGTCACAGACTGGCTTTGGCTCATAGTTTGTTTATACAACCAATTCTTATCAGATCTGCTTTTCAATTAATCGGTTTAATAATGCAGGCGTGCATTACATTGAAATCCTTTTCACAACTGTATTTAGGCATGACAAAACTGAAACCCAGCGAACCAAATAATTCCAGTTATAATCATATTATGTGTTAGACAACTCATTAGCAATGAACTGGCATTAGCAGTGACACAAAAGGGGCATTTCATGGGTCAAGAATATACACAGACACGAACTACACTGTGTCAGCAACAGAAAATTAGAAGCAATTCAATGCTCAACACAATCATCACAGAAATAATTCTGTGCGAGTGATTGAGCGAACGAGCGAGTTAGTGTTTGTACATTCTTGTACATGGGTGTTTGGTTTGAAATGTGCGTGTGAAAGTAAGAAGCTCAAAACTTTAATAGATCACCCAAGGTTGGAGTGACGAATCATCGTGAACCTCATGATGCTGGATAAATCAAGCAGTTATGCAGATAATATCCGAAAAGGTTCAGCCAATTACCCTTCTCAAGGTGTAGAGAGAAAATGCACGTATTGTCTATTATCATGTTCAGTGTTTGAAAAACAAGTAACAGTGCATACATTCCAAAACGTTAACTTTGCATGAATCAATGATTCTGAGTACAATGTATACAATACAAACTCAAACTCAAGCTAGCCAAAAAAATTTGACTGCAAGAATCACGTATTTTAGATGTTTAACCTTTGTAGGTTGTAGGTTATCGCCAAATTGCAGCCTACGTTGTCTGGAGAATCATAAAAGCATTGCATCGGAAATGTTAGAATACTTACGGAGACACACCTGAGGATATTCCACTATTTGCAAATGTATTGATTGGTTCAGGAACGTGTTTATAATTAGTTTAATATGTTCTCCCTGTTCAGACAACAAACAGTAGTCTCCATCACTTCAGCAGGCGCGCTATTCCAAAGCTCCGTTGGAGACTGAAAGTTGCTTCTTGAGCGCTTACCCTCTCAGTCCTGTGGCGAACCTTGCTTCATGACGCAGAATGTGAGAAACCAACCGTGGCGCGGACACCAAACTATGACACAATGTTCTTCACTGTTTGTATTAACTGGATTTCAAATAAAATAAAATTATATAGATATTTACATAATTATGATTGACTATGGAAATATGTTTGGTTTACAGTAAAGGATTCACCCTACTGTAAGTCTACCTAAGAAATGTGTAACTTAGCGGATATTAAAGTAAAAGGCTTCTGTAGTTTGCCATTTTAGAAGGCCCCTCTGTGTTCCTGCTGGATTCCTGAAGATTGCAAGCCTCATGCTCTCCCTTTTAAAAGGGGAAACATTCCAGTAGACTTCCGTAAACTTAAAATCCTATTGATTGCATTGTTGACAGCTGGATAATCCTTTGCGATAATAGCATGTCCGAAACCAACTTTCTTTACCTCAAGATAATAAATGCTGTTTTCTCTCAAATTCAATGTTGTTAGACAAATAAAGCCGATATTGTAGCTAGTGCATTTTTTGTGACACTGCTTAGCAACATTGTTGTAATCTGCCAGTTATTGCTTTTTTAATTACCTTGTATGCACAGAGTAGCCTAATCTACTGATCACAATTTGAATTTGCATATCTTCTCTTACAATGTTTCTATGCTTTGATCTACAGAGTGTGACCAGTAATGAGACAAGTTAGGGATAGACAAGGGATAGGTTAAAATTAACTCCCTGTCATTTAGTGTTCTGTGTTAATGCCACAACTTGATAATTGCTCGTTCAGTGGAAGGTGACTTACATTTGGTTTGTTACTTTTTCCATTGTAGTTACCATGACTTTAACGATCCAGCAGGCTCCAAGAAATTGCTGTACTTTTGCAGCAATCATAGCCAATTCATTCAAAGTGGGTGACATTGGCAGACATATAGTTTCTAAGAAGAGAACATGCAGTAGGTGAACAAACGAGGAATCTGGGAATTCGAAATGAATAATAAATTGCACTCTGGTGATTATTCTGGTCAGAGACTTGTGTTTCTCTCTTGTCAGTCCAAGGCCTTATTCTTCTTCCCTTGCTCTAGACAGAGGAGTGTGGTGAGAACTCCCATGGTAGATGGCAATTGCTAGTCTAAGCCATACAGACAGCATCCTAGAAAAATACTGTTTCACCTTTTTTGATTGGATGCAACATTCTACGTTGCCGTTGCAAAAGGTCTGAAGAGAACAGTGTAATATATATATTTATAACGGTATGCATTCATAAGTCAAGTCATTTCAAATGTGTATGTAAAGCACATTTCATATACATAGGCAATTCAAAGTGCTTTACACACACACACACACACACACACACACACACACACACACACACACACACACACACACCAGGCGCCGGTTGCAACTCTCCAAAAGTACTTTGTGAGCAATACTGTAATAAGGGTTAGGGTTAGGGTTACAATACTGTAATAAGGGTTAGGGTTAGGGTTAGGGTTACAATACTGTAATAAGGGTTAGGGTTAGGGTTAGGGTTACAATACTGTAATAAGGGTTAGGGTTAGGGTTAGGGTTAGGGTTACAATACTGTAATAAGGGTTAGGGTTAGGGTTACAATACTGTAATAAGCAGTGTGTTGAACCTACATTGCAGAAAGTAAATCCATTCATAAACTGATGCCCAAGATGGAGCCGGAGGGATTTGCAGATCCGTCTCTTTTGGGGTGGACAGTAGAGCTGATAATGGCACATTTCCACGTCAATAGTTGCTAGCAGGATTGCCATGTATCTCTCTGCTCTCATTGTGGGGACTGAGAGGAGCTCCCTTTTTCAAAGAAAGAAAGAAAGAAAGAAAGAAAGAAAGAAAGAAAGAAAGAAAGAAAGAAAGAAAGAAAGAAAGAAAGAAAGAAAGAAAGAAACCAACTATTAAACAAACAAGCAAACAAACAAAGAGAAATGGAGAGGCAGGTGTCTTTTAATTATTATAATTATCATTATTATTTTCATTTTGTACACATCTGTGATAAGGAAAGCGTTTGCTGGATGTTTCTTTATTTTAAATACACCAGGCTGTTCTGTCCTCCATGCCGGCTCCAGGCTATCAGAAAAGCCAAGCAGGCCTGACCAGCAGGATAAAGAAGACTCTCTTATTCCCCCTCAGACTGCTCTCTAATCTCAGCCCGCTGCTGGATTTACGGGCCCTCGTAACCCATGAATATGGAGGGGTGAAGAAGTCCCCCGTTCCTGCTCCTCTCCGTCTAGACTAGTCTGACTGTCAGATCACCTCAGACAGGAGGTGGCTGGAAGGAGAAGGGGCCGCTGGTGGTGTCTGATGCAAATCAGTTAGGGCCGTTACCTCCCCAGGGCTAAACCCACTGCTGCCCTGGGCCAAGGATGCTAAGTTCTGAATCGGCTAGAACTGGGATCATAATGATTACATTTCAACCATAGTCATGTTTCATTTGGGACAGGCACATGCTTGTTGGTTTGTTTTCATGATTTCATAATGCTTTGATTTTCAAGCGAATGCTAATGATCATGTTATCAGTTCCGATTCCATTTACAACTACCTTTTACCAAAACAGAAAAAGGCACTCGCAGTGTTTGGTTCACTCCAGGCAAAGCACATTAGGCAAGGATGTTTTTTGTTTGGAGAATGGTCAACAAAAAACTACATTTGAGGACACAACTGAAAAACCTCTGGCACCAGCTCGAACTGAGAGGACTGTAGATAACCAGGGAGTCCCTGCTGCATGTTAAAGACCTAGCACACTCTCTTGAATGCCATTAGGTTCCTGTAGAACGTTCCCTTCATTCCCTTTTCCCCAGTGTGCCAGGAAATAGCAGAGTGTGTGTGTGTTGCTGTGTGTTCTTCACACTACTGCTGCTGTGAGCAATTGAAGAAGTGTTGTCACAGGAAATACACCGTGCACTATGACTAAGAATACATTACCCCACCAAAAATATAGCAGAGTGCATGTAGCTCATAAGAACGTCAAAATATCTTATAGTATTGTTTTGCCATGAAGACAATGATGCTAAAGGATAATACTGAAGAAGAAAAACATGTTAGCCGAGTGTATATGGAGCCGGATGGCCAATGGCCTGGTACCACTGTGTTTTCAGGGTTCAGGAGTGCTGATGCGATGCTACATATTCACATTCAGTCGTTTGAAAAGGCCCCTAGCTATGTTCAGAGTGACATTGTGACTAACCTTCCAGCACACCCTACAGTACAGCAGAGGGCTTCACCAAGACACTAACACACATACTGAAATGGCACACTTCTGGTGGTTTTGCAAAACGGTGGGATTTTATTCTAGCGTTCTGTAGTCTTACCTTTTTTACTCAAATCTTTGGATAAAGCGAGGTCATAGGTTTATGGCTCTCTTAAGGCCAAACACCAACATCGTGGCATGAACAGAGGGGGCCAGCTATTTTGACTAATGTCAATGACATCAAGGAGCTGGCGTGGGAAGTACATGTTTTAAATTCAGAGTACTCACTTCATTCTGAATATTTATTATTAATTTACATGTTCAGCTGCTACACAAAAGGTCTTAAAATCAGCATCCCAGGGATCCTCTTCAAGTTCAAATGTAACGTTCCAAATGCAATGTAGCATTATCACCATGGGCAGATTCGATCATTTACATTGGCAGTCCCTGATGTGTAAATGCTTTTTGCCCCTGTATACTTAGTGTCCATGGACCTGACCATTTTATGTAAAATGCAGATTTTGGAACAGCAGATTTGCTAAACAACTGGGCTCAATCCGTTCGACTGGTAACCAGGATATTTTAGGCCCAAGCACAACTGACCATTCCACATAAAGGTGCATATCATGCAATTTCCCCTTGTCATGCGTTCAAGTGCACCGGTGAGTTTAATCAAAACGAAATCTAGAAAAGCAGCTCATTGAAAACAAAGAGGCCGCTCACAATAGTCTCTTTGACACAGCAGTGTTCTCTCATTCCTGTAGTTTGTTTGGTTCTGTATTTCTGCTCCGTCATCACTAGTCAAGGCTTTTGTAACCCCAACCACAATGGCTTCAACAAACTCTAGAAGGCCCAATGCGTGAGACGCGCGCGGCCGCAGTGCCATGGCAGTTTGAGGGGCTATTTCGCCCAAGGCTAGTGCTGGGAAGCGTTTAGTCTAGCATGAGACATCCAAGGGTGAGCACCAGAGTTTTCACGCAGTAAAGGTGCAGCAGGGGACCAATCACTCCGGGGATTACCACCAACCCAGACAGCAGGAGAGAAACGCACCACCATGTTCAAAACCAGCTACTTGCGCGAAGTGCGCAAGGAGAAATACGAGCGCTCTGATGTCTATCAAGACGAGGATTCCTCGAACTCCGACTCTGCTTCAGGCGCCTCGGGCATCCATGGGTGGGAGAGCCTGCAGGAACTCAACAGCCGCTTCGCTCGTTATATCAACAGAGCCCGGGTGCTGGAGCAGCGCAACGCCGTGTTCCGAAAGCAACTGGAGACGCTGCAGCGCATGGAAGAGACCGGGGTCCTTGAAGAGGCTTTTACGCAGCAGATCAGCATCAACAGACAACGCATCAGGGAATTGACCACAGAACACGCCAAGCTCCAGCGTGAACTGAAGGACGCATGCCGTATGCTAGATGAGTACACGAACAAGTGAGTGAGTGGGCCTTCTTACTACATAAACTATACAAAAGTCATCGTCATCACAATATAATTACTTAAACTCAGAATATAAGTCAGTCACAACAAGCCTTGACAAATTCTCCAGATGAATCCTAGATGCTATTGCTGCACATAATTGTATGTCGAGGACACGGAGCACAGCAAGATGACTCCTAAAGTGGCTTAAACAGGCCTATTCATATCGATTACAACAAATGTGCCTGTGGATGAAAAGGAGGCAGGCACATGTGGCATGACGTGGGTGGAAAGCTGCCCGTTGTTTTTTAGCAGAAATATAATCAATTATTGTATTGCAGTAGCATTTCCAGTAGGTACTATGAGATTGCTGATAAGTAATTCTACAGTATGATGCCATGAGGTAATCTTATTTGGAAGCTGTGAAACCTTGGGAGAGGCTTCTTGAATAAAAGACACACCAAGTGAGCAGAGGAAAGCTTAAATCATAAAAGATGTTGACAGTCATTTGATGGATTACAACTCAAAAGGGATGCCAATTGGTTGATGGGATGAACAACTAAAATGTTTTGAATTGTGTTCGTGTGTTTTATTCTAGGTATAAAAATGAATGTGAGTTTCAGGAACAGCTGCGGGGCACACTGGAACAACTGAATAAGGTATGACAGATCAAAGCGTTGTTATTAATAATGTACAGTACAGAGCTACATATTGAAACTCAATAAACTAAGCGTGTTTCTGATCAACAGTGTTATTTCAAAGAACTAATAGAAAACTAGTAACACGTGTTGTTTTGTGCACCCTCACTCAGTCGATTAGAGTATATACCATCGCCAACGTCACCTGAAGAAATCCATGAGTAGAAGTGACCTCTGGCATTGTTAAAATGTCATGAGATGGAGAAGGCTTAGAACCCTTATTGAATCTTCTCGTCGCAGATATGTAACCTATCAAGCTGCATGAGTCACACAGAAACTTTTGAAGTTCACAGAGTGACTTTCACAACCAAGATGAACTCAATTGCATGATCTTACTCTGTCCTTAAGTACAACCCATTGCACTTAGCAGATGAAAGCAGTGTAGAACATTACCTTTGGACTGTTTAAGGCAATGTTGCCCCCCCCACCCCACCCCCAAAGAAAGGAAGGTATATTTCAAAAAAATTATCCCCTCATCTTTAACCATTTCTTCTTTTTCCTTTCCTCCTAATTCATTCCCTCCTCTTCCCCCCTCCTCTCCTTCTCTGTGTTCCCCTCCTCTTCCCCCCTCCTCTCCTTCTCTGTGTTCCCCTCCTCTTCCCCCCTCCTCTCCTTCTCTGTGTTCCCCTCCTCTCCTTCTCTGTGTTCCCCTCCTCTTCCCCCCTCCTCTCCTCTGTGTTCCCCTCATCTTCCCCCCTCCTCTCATTCTCTGTGTTCCCCTCCTCTTCCCCCCTCCTCTCCTTCTCTGTGTTCCCCTCCTCTTCCCCCCTCCTCTCCTCCTCTGTGTTCCCCTCCTCTTCCCCCCTCCTCTCCTCCTCTGTGTTCCCCTCCTCTTCCCCCCTCCTCTCCTTCTCTGTGTTCCCCTCCTCTTCCCCCCTCCTCTTCTCTGTGTTCCCCTCCTCTTCCCCCTCCTCTCCTTCTCTGTGTTCCCCTCCTCTTCCCCCCTCCTCTCCTTTTCTGTGTTCCCCTCCTCTTCCCCCCTCCTCTTCTCTGTGTTCCCCTCCTCTTCCCCCCTCCTCTCCTTCTCTGTGTTCCCCTCCTCTTCTCCCCCTCCTTTCCTTCTCTGTGTCCCCCCCCCCCCCTCCTATCACCCAACCCCTGCCAGGAGGCGGACTATGCGCTGCTGAGGAACATGGAGAGTCAGATCCAGTCCCAGTTCCTGCAGGAAGACATCAACTCCACCAAGGAGAAACACAGAGAGGTCAGTGGTGCTTCATGCTGCTAGCAACAGGGAGGTCAGTGGTGCTTCATGCTCCTAGCAACAGGGAGGTCAATGGTGCTTCATGCTCCTAGCAACAGGGAGGTCAGTGGTGCTTCATGCTCCTAGCAACAGGGAGGTCAGTGGTGCTTCATGCTCCTAGCAACAGGGAGGTCAGTGGTGCTTCATGCTCCTAGCAACAGGGAGTCCCTCAACAACAAATCCAACAGTGGAAACACTGCGGAAATGTGGCTGTTGAACTGAAAAGTATGTTACCATAAATATCCTTCATTAGATGTGTGGGCCTATACAGAAACACAGAGTGTATAAAAACAGTTCATAAAGACTTAAGATTGCATTGTTGAATTAAAAAAAAGAAGCTTTTTGTATAATAAATTGTCAACATAAAAATGATAAATTGAACGTTTACACGTAGCAGATCGGGAAACTCATGAACACTCGTAAAGGATACGGCTCTGTTATGGCAACGCTAGGTAAATAACCCAGAAACTTCCGTGGCTTTGGTACAGACCGTCTACACAACTCTTTCTTTTAAAACAGACATTCAGGATGTTTCCCCCATCCAGAGTTTGAATTGAAAATGCACTGTGCCTTTTTATTCATGGTGCTAATCATTCAATGGCCATTCCCAGTTGACAATGATTCTCAGCAGCAAAATATTTTCACATTGTGGTTAAAAGAGGACCTTCCATTCCCTAATGCACTATCCCCATCACAGTTGTTCTGGAAGGTTTTTGAATAGAGGGTCTTTCAGTGCTATTCACTAAATCTTACATCAGACATAGACAGTGAGTGAGACAGCAACAAAGAGCGGAGGCCGCATAGGCCCGGGTAGGCAGCATAGGCCCGGGTAGGCAGCATAGGCCCGCGTTGGCCTCATAGGCCCGGGTAGGCAGCATAGGCCCAGGTAGGCCGCGTAGGCCCAGGTAGGCTGCATAGGCCCGGGTAGGCAGCATAGGCCCGGGTAAGCCCGGGTAGGCCTAGGGCCCACCTAAAACTATCATGTTCAAGATCTTTTTTCATGATATGATAAAAAAAAATACGGAGTTTATGATTTTTCCTTTGGAGTTGTTTCTCAATTGATGTGTCAATACGACTGACCAATAGGAAAATGGTTGGGGCAGCAGGTAGCCTATCGTTACTGAACCACCTGTTCGCATCACATTCAAGTCGGCCTTTGCACTCCGTTTCTCCTGAAGAGAGCAGTGCTACAGCAGGACCACCGGCAGGTTTGAACCAGCAAAGCAACCGAAGCTGAACTTTTCCTGTCCCGTCTGTTCATAACTGGAGTTGGCGAATTACATCGTAATACGTTGTTTTACTTCGGTACTACTAGCTATTATATTATTATATAGTATATGACTCTTTCCTTATTTAGTGTCATGGAGATGTATTTACTGACTGTCTAAAAAAATGGGCCCATCCACTTTTCCCTAGGCCTATCCGAAAATATTTTGCCTGCCTACGCCTCTGCGTTGTAAATCTGAATGTGGGAATAGATATCTCTGCTCATTGAAAGGAACCTGCGAATGAGTGTTGTGTCAACTTCTGAGCCCTTCCCTCTTTGCTGAGGTCCTTTGGAGATGATGCAATCCAGAGCTTTGTGCAATAATGAGCAGGTAGATTAGAAATTCACAGAGGGTCTGAGAGGAAATGCAAAAGAATAGGAAACTTGTCCTGAAGCACACTAGCTATTGGAGGCGTGGGGCTGAGTTGGATTGGAAATATGGAAATTCTAAATGGAGAGAGGTGGATTCTTACTGCTCTTCAATCTGATCAAAATCTCACTAAGGCATTCAAAGTTATTCCCTTCAATATCTAAAGTGAAGTTATTGCAATGTTTTTCAATGTATTCTCTAAATCCAGATTTAGTATCCCAGTCATTTCCCTATTCTTGGTGGACAGGGGTATAGATAATAACCTATCCAAATCCAAATATACTTGACCAATATAAACGTATTCCATTTATATGAAATGAAAGGTTAGTTTGACTTTGTTGGCTACTGTACTGTGTGTTTGTTTGTGCCAGAACGTGGCTGAGATCCAGACCTATCTCAACATCCTGCACCAGATCAACCAAACCTTACCCCTGGTGCACGATACCCCAGGAAGCATCTCTGAGGTGAGGCCCCTTTGTCAGCACACACTTTGTGTGTGTGTGTGTGTGTGTGTGTGTGTGTGTGATAGGTCTGTGTTGACTGAGTCTGTGAAGAGCTTAGTTAGTTGCTGTCAGACCAGACAGAGATGGGACTGCAGTTGAAAACGGTGTGATCAGCAATATTATACTAAACTGTGTGGGGAGTGGGATCTCTGCCCAGCGACAGGGAGTGTATTGAGCTGGAATGATGTCGAGGTATATATATATATATATATATATATATATATATATGGACGCAGGCGTGTATTGAGCTGGAATGATGTCGAGGTATATATATATATATCTATCTATATGGACGCAGGCCAGTGTATTGAGCTGGAATGATGTCGAGGTATATATATATATATATATATATCTATATATGGATGCAGGTATATATATATATATCTATCTATATGGACGCAGGCCAGTGTATTGAGCTGGAATGATGTCGAGGTATCTATATATGGATGCAGGTATATATATATATATATATATATATATATATATGGACGCAGGCCAGTGTGACTGTCAGCAGTGATTTGAGGCCTGCGCTCACACACGTCCCCCCCAGCACTGGGAGTCCCTGCTTTGACTTGAACTACTTCCTGTTGTCTTCCCAGAATTCCTTCTTGGTCTGTTGATTCGGATGCTCTCGATTACAACAGATTTGTGTTGTCCATATATAAGTTACCATTTATTGCCCTTTTTTTTTTTTAAACGTGTTA
This sequence comes from Aplochiton taeniatus, assembly GCA_017639675.1. Taxonomy (NCBI): domain Eukaryota; kingdom Metazoa; phylum Chordata; class Actinopteri; order Galaxiiformes; family Galaxiidae; genus Aplochiton; species Aplochiton taeniatus. Next base: position 433,558 of record CM030184.1, read on the forward strand.
AATGTTCTGTTGTTATCTTTGTTGTCTATAAAATGACACACGTTTCTGTAACTGAGTTTCACTGTGTGTGTGTGTGTGTGTGTGTGTGTGTGTGTGTGTGTGTGTGTGTGTGTGTGTGTGTGTGTGTGTGTGTGTGTGTGACTAAGCAGGAGAAGGTGCTGGCCCAGAGGAGAGTCCCCAGTCTGCAGAGTCAGCTGGAGGAGTACAAGTGCACCCTCTGTCAGCTGAAGGAGCAGAAGCAGTGGCTGCAGGCTGAGGTGGGTCCCTGTCGCTCTGTCTGTCACCATAACAACACACCAAGAGGTAGAGGTATAGCAGGCTACATTTAGGATTTGTTTGAACGGATCTCGATCAATCTATGAAATGGAGAGGTGTAAAAAGATCTTTGGTATATTGAGAGGGCCCCTTGGGTGACAGACATAATATAAGGCAGGGGTTTTAGCCATTGACCTAAAATGGCCACTAGATGTCAGTCCTGATCTACTGACTGTGGGGAAAATAAGTTTATGAGGAAACATGGTAGTCTTTCTTTAAAAAAGAGAGATGCATAACTATATAAGGAAATATGCATTTATTTTGCAACAAATTCCTGTATTTCATATATTTTTTCTTTGCTACCCCACACCGTTGTTTTACCAAAGACAAAGCTTACCTTCAACATGTTTTTGTTTACTTTCTTCAGAGTCTGTTTCCCCTAGTGGTGTTCCAGACAATGACATCCATGTCAGTGTTTTAGGATTTTTACAAAATAAATTATCATATCGTGGACTTTCATCCTGTATTTCCATCAGCAACAGATGGTCACAAAATGATAAACACTTCAGTCACACCTGTGCACAGCAAACTCTAAGGCTGGCACTTCAATATCATTCTACTTACATTTAAATACATTCCAACTGGCTTTTTTATTTTATTTTAATACATTTGTTAATGTAGTTACATCCAGCATGCATGGTAATATATCATTACTATGGTCATTTAATACTGAAAGTTACATTTGAGTTCTACTCATCTAAATATGTTTTATAATTGAATGTGTGAGAATGGTCCCGTGTAATGTTTGGTCATGTGTCATCTCCAGACCGCACAGTTGGAGCAGACCATGCGGAGCACCCAGGAGGGCTACGACGGAGAGATCCAGAGGTACAACGACCAGATGGAGTCCCTGAGGAAGGAGATCGAGGAGGCCGAGAGGTCGCTGGAGAAATACACCAGCGAGTGTCGCCAGCTGGCCATGTACCAGAGCTCCCTGGAGAACGAGCTGGAGCGCTACACGAGGATCATCGAGAACGAGGACAACAGGTGCATACACACACACACACACACACACACCAAGTACACGTTTGAACACACACCCTGCGCACACAACAGGGAGACAGTCCCTGTACACGTATGCAGAGAAAAAGCCTCACAAACTGAACAGACTAGTAGCCTCTCTAGTAAGAATTTACTAATTTGCTTCTGCCTCAGCTATATCAGAGAAATAACCTCATATGCAGTACATGTAACTGGCCACACGGTGACACTGTCACTGCTCTGAAGGGGAATGGCCAAAATAGTTGACGGACATCTTCCCTTGGATCTCTCTGGCTTATTTTACCTAGTATGAAGCATGTCCATCACTGTGTTCCTCGGCATAGTTCAATAATCAGCCACGCTCATTAGTGGGATTACATTCTTTGGGTGATTAAAATGGCCGTGGCCTTACCTTCTCCCATGCTATTGAGTGGCTCACGTCTGGTCCTTCTCTCTCTTTCCACAGGTTGAATTCGGCGATAATTGGCACCCCCATTACCCTGTTCACATCCAATTACCGCTACACTCACACGCCCGGCGCAGCGAGCAGGGGCAGAGGTGAGGACAACATCCCAACACCAGGGCTGCTTCAGACCCATAGTCTCCATAGTGCCTGCCAGACCCTGATAGGTTCAGCCGTGCCATCGCGGAGCCCCCACCCACTCATCGTCAAGGGCCTTCATTGTCTCAAACAAAAGCAAACCCGACGAAACACAAACGCACACACTCTACCACTCTCTCTCTCACTTTCATTTAGACATAGAAAACACACACACTACCTCTCTCTCTTTCACTTTCATATAGACATAGAAAACACACACACACTACCTCTCTCTCTCACTTTCATATAGACATAGAAAACACACACACACTACCTCTCTCTCTCACTTTCATATAGACATAGAAAACACACACACTACCTCTCTCTCTTTCACTTTCATATAGACATAGAAAACACACACACACAACCTCTCTCTCTCACTTTCATATAGACATAGAAAACACACACACACAACCTCTCTCTCTCACTTTCATATAGACATAGAAAACACACACACTACCTCTCTCTCTCACTTTCATATAGACATAGAAAACACACACACACTACCTCTCTCTCTCACTTTCATATAGACATAGAAAACACACACACACAACCTCTCTCTCTCACTTTCATATAGACATCGAAAACACACACACACTACCTCTCTCTCTCACTTTCATATAGACATAGAAAACACACACACACAACCTCTCTCTCTCACTTTCATATAGACATAGAAACCACACACACACTACCTCTCTCTCTCACTTTCATATCGACATAGAAAACACACACACACAACCTCTCTCTCTCACTTTCATATAGACATAGAAAACACACACACACTACCTCTCTCTCTCACTTTCATATAGACATAGAAAACACACACCCCACCTCTCTCTCTCTCACTTTCATATAGACATAGAAAACACACACACACTACCTCTCTCTCTCACTTTCATATAGACATAGAAAACACACACACACAACCTCTCTCTCTCACTTTCATATAGACATAGAAAACACACACACACAACCTCTCTCTCTCACTTTCATATAGACATAGAAAACACACACACACTACCTCTCTCTCTCACTTTCATATAGACATAGAAAACACACACACACAACCTCTCTCTCTTTCACTTTCATATAGACATAGAAAACACACACACACAACCTCTCTCTCTCACTTTCATATAGACATAGAAAACACACACACACAACCTCTCTCTCTCACTTTCATATAGACATCGAAAACACACACACACTACCTCTCTCTCTCACTTTCATATAGACATAGAAAACACACACACACAACCTCTCTCTCTCACTTTCATATAGACATAGAAAACACACACACACAACCTCTCTCTCTCAATTTCATATAGACATAGAAAACACACACACACTACCTCTCTCTCTCACTTTCATATAGACATAGAAAACACACACACACTACCTCTCTCTCTCACTTTCATATAGACATAGAAAACACACACACACAACCTCTCTCTCTCACTTTCATATAGACATAGAAACCACACACACACTACCTCTCTCTCTCACTTTCATATCGACATAGAAAACACACACACAACCTCTCTCTCTCACTTTCATATAGACATAGAAAACACACACACACTACCTCTCTCTCTCACTTTCATATAGACATAGAAAACACACACACACAACCTCTCTCTCTCACTTTCATATAGACATAGAAAACACACACACACAACCTCTCTCTCTCACTTTCATATAGACATAGAAAACACACACACACAACCTCTCTCTCTCACTTTCATATAGACATCAAAAACACACACACACAACCTCTCTCTTTCACTTTCATATAGACATCGAAAACACACACACACTACCTCTCTCTTTCACTTTCATATAGACATAGAAAACACACACCCCACCTCTCTCTCTCTCACTTTCATATAGACATAGAAAACACACACACACAACCTCTCTCTTTCACTTTCATGTATACATAGAAAACACACACACACAACCTCTCTCTTTCACTTTCATATCGACATGGAAAACACACACACACAACCTCTCTCTCTCACTTTCATATAGACATAGAAAACACACACACTCCACCTCTCTCTCTCTCACTTTCATATGGACATAGAAAACACACACACACTCCACCTCTCTCTCTCTCACTTTCATATAGACTTAGAAAACAGACACACACTACATCTCTCTCTCACAGAAAACACACATGAAGGTAGCAAATTCCTTAGGGATTTTTTATAGTCGCTGTTCCGGTTGTGTTACTGACAGGGGTCAGAGCAGGCAGCTTTTAGAAAAGGTTTTTGGTGGGTGCTTTCCTTATGAAAAAACATCAACAACAACAACCAATTTATTTCACATTGGTATCTGAAATTATTTTGGCAGTTTTAGTTTTGCAAAATTAGTTTTAGTCGACATATCTTCATTCAAATTGCATTGACTTATTCTTTTTTTTCCTAGTCAGTAAATAATTGGAATATCTATGTTTAAAATATGAACTGTAATCCGTGAACAACCTTTGACCTGTGTGTGTGTGTGTGTGTGTGTGTGTGTGTGTGTGTGTGTGTGTGTGTGTGTGTGTGTGTGTGTGTGTTACAGACATCACCCAGGCCATGCAGGACATCACCTGCGTCAAGCCCCGCCAGAAGAAAACAGGCAAGAAGGTGCAGAAGAAGACGGATCCCAACCCCCAAGACGTGACGGACAGCGCCCAGGAGGAGAGGCCAGCGGGGGAGGCTGGCCAGGAGGAGAGGCCAGCGGGGGAGGCTGGCCAGGAGGAGAGGCCAGCGGGGGAGGCTGGCCAGGAGGAGGGTGAGCATGTGGAGAAGGCGGAGGAGCAGAGGCCCCTGTCCACCGGCGTCTCCCCCCAGGACGTGCCGGACGGCGCCCAGATCAGCAAGGCCTTCGACACGCTCTGCAACCTGGTCCGTGACCGCATGAGGAGGTACAGGAGGCCCGAGGCCCTTGCCGACTTCTACACCAAGGGCCGCTACGTGCTGGTGACAGGGGACGGCAGCTTCCTGCACCCCTGCTTCCAGAGCTCCGCACCGTCCGGCGGACGCATCTTCGTCACCATGTGTGACGGCGCGGGCTACCCTTACGATCCCTACAGGGGCCATATGCCCTACCCTCATCCATCCATGCCAGAGCCCATGCCCGCCCCCATGCCCGCCCCCATGCCCGCCCCCATGCCTGCCCCCATGCCTGGCCCTGGCCCTGGCCCCCGTGACCCAACTCCTGGAGATGATAAGGGGGGTAAGGGTGGTGGTGGTAAGGGTAAGAAGGAGCCCCATCCCAAGCCCAGGGACCCCACTCCTGCTCCTGCTCCAGGCCCTGGCCCCAGGCCGGCCCCAGGGCCCAGCCACCCCTCCCGGCACAGAGACGACCCCGGGCGGAAGGGGGGCCCTGCCTCCATGCCGAGCAGTGGCTCCCTCCCAGACACCATGAGCTACGAGAAGGTGGAGATGGTGGAGTCAGTGGAGACCATCTCCAGTGACCGCAGGGTCAAAGGTTATGAGGAGACCGCCACGGTGGTAGAGACCTTGATTGAGAAGACGAGCAGGAAGAAGCAGTGAAAGTGAAAGCTGGAAACAGCAGACTCCTCGGTCTGCGTCTTAGTTTGATCATCTTAGCTCGGACGTTGTTGGCTCCCTACATGGAACAAACTTGTGAAGAACCAAAAAGATAATTGCAGCTCCTACTCTCCTCCTGCCCACTCTCTGACTCAGGGCTTAGCTGGTTCCATCATGCTGCTGTTCTACTTACCGTCATGCCTCCTGCGACAACTTTACTGTAGGAAAACCGAGAAACTCCAATCTACACACGCAACCAAAAAAAAACTTCATTTTAAATATACCAAACACTGTGCCGCCCTCTAAAACTCTACCTTAGACCCTCAATTTCACCCCCTGCAAGTTGATTTGTCCAATTGGCTTTCTATTGCTTGCCCTCAGGTCCACACAGTCTTGCTGTGTCTTAAATTGCTTTGATAATGAATAAACAGAAATGAATGAATAATTGTTGCGTGTGTGATTCTGTTTAGAAGCTCTCATGAAGCTCAATGTGTCTCCTCCTTTCTGCTTGACCATTTCCACCACTCCCACGTAACAATGTTTCACCCTGAGGGTACTGGGGATGTTACCGTCTCGCCCCCTCAGTGTACAGTTTTAACGCAGTCATTCATGTATTATTATTACATTAGAGATTGCTCCTCATTTTCGTTCACCCCCTGGCTCATTAGCTGGTTAAGCAGATAAAGCTGTTGTTCTACCGAGAGCCTCCAAGCTCAGGGCTTTCCGGCAGAACGATTCCCTTACTGATGGCATCCTCTCAACGCCTCATTTCCCCTCTCAGCCCTGAGACCCTGAGGTTTGAGGGGAAGAGGGATGGGGGGGGGGGGGCATACATTTTTCATGATGTGGTGTGAATGTTGTCGCAGTGACCTCTGAACTCACACTAATCCCCTCTCGCTCATCAGGGGATCAAATATTACCTCAGCACGACAGAGGGGATAGTAAAATATTGAGTAGAATCAGAGAGAGTAAAAGGGGTGTTCACAATCGCCACCAACTCATTGAAACATGATATGGGTGAGTAGGATATTAAGTAAATCATTGCCAGAAACAGCAAGCCAGGCAGAGAGAGTACTAAAGGAAGTTATCTGACCTTGCCAAAAGGGAAGAGGTAGCGAAGGGCATATTGGCCTAAATGAAACTTCTACTACTGTAGAGTGTTGCCTAACTCCTGTAGGCCTTTTGGTATCATTAGAGCTGTGTCACAGAAAACCAAAATGACCCCCCTCTATCAACCTTTTTTAACACAAACTCAACCAATTCACTAAAAGGTTTCTCACTAGGATTTTTGGTCCGTCCATTGCCGACTGGTGCAAATCACTTGAGTGCTTTAACAAACAGCTGAATAGATTTATTATAGTGTGTAGAAGGTTATGAAATATGCCGCGAGGACCACAGGCTGCAAAATTAATCACACATTTCATGTTTATATATAAACAGTGCTTATCACAAAATATAAACAGAAAGAACTATCACTGCTCTGTTTGCAAGATATTAAACTTTAAGTGGAATGACAGGCTAAATCATGTACAGACACTAATTGGACAACAGTAGTCTGGTGAGGGGCAAGGGCGGGAAAGCAAGATGATGGAGTCAATTCTATTCTGTTAATATACAGTTTTCATAAAGTGTAAAAAACATAGACGGAAAGCCAGATAGTCTACGTTCTTTTTAGTCTCTCTACGTTGAACAGGTCATGTGAAGGTTATACTTTATCATGGTCGGATTACAGGGAAACATTCATGGGGGGGGGGTAATAAACACGTCCAAAAATAAACAGCAGAGACAGATAAGGGAGGAGGGAAAGAGAGGCACTGTCGACAACACAGAGGTGGAATGAAGGAGGATATAGATCAACAGGGAGAAAGGTAGATTTAGAGAGTGCAATAGTCAGACAGGAATAGACAGAGAGAGAAAGAGGGGGGCGGGCAGAGAGGGAGCAGAGAAAGAGAGAGAGGAAGGGAGGGAGTAGAGAGAGCAGAGAGAGAGAGAGGAAGGGAGGCAGGGAGTAGAGAGAGAGAGAGAGAGGGAGGCAGGGAGCAGAGAGAGAGAGAGAGAGGGAGGCAGGGAGCAGAGAGAGAGAGAGGGAGTCAGGGAGCAGAGAGAGAGAGAGAGAGGGAGGCAGGGAGCAGAGAGAGACAGAGAGAAAGAGAGAGGGAGGGAGGGAGCAGAGAGAGAGAGAGAGAGAGAGGGAGGCAGGGAGCAGAGAGAGAGAGAGAGAGAGGGAGGCAGGGAGCAGAGAGAGAGAGAGGGAGTCAGGGAGCAGAGAGAGAGAGAGAGAGAGGGAGGCAGGGAGCAGAGAGAGACAGAGAGAAAGAGAGAGGGAGGGAGGGAGCAGAGAGAGAGAGAGAGAGAGAGAGAGAGGGAGGCAGGGAGCAGAGAGAGAGAGAGAGGCAGGGAGCAGAGACAGAGAGGGAGGGAGGCAGGGAGCAGAGAGAGAGAGGTGTCTGTGGTCATGCAGGAGGAGGTTAGTTTTTACTCAGCAGGCTCTTCAGGCTCCTCTCCACCGCCTCGTCCAGCTCATCCTCCAGCTCCTCCTTTTTGGACATGGCCAGTTTGGACTGGTAGTCGTGCACTATCTGGTCTATGTAAGGGGCACTTTGTGTTCCGTGCAGCATGAGGGTCCACTCCTTCAGAACCCCTCTCTGTGGCTCCGGCCCCTGGAAGCCCACCTCCAGACGCCAGGTGCCCCTGGGGTCCTCGCCCCAGGTGTGGGTGGTCATGAAGGGCCACTTGTCGAAGCCCACCTTGGCGTCGTCGTCACGGGGCCGGCGGCTCAGCAGGATGGACTTGGTGCCCATGGGCGAGGTCATGTTGAGGTTGAGGTCGCCGCGGCGACTGCCGTTGACCGTCACCACCGCCTGGACGTGCTCCAGGTAGCGGACAAAGTTATCCTTGCCCTGGCAGGCGTCACTGTCGATGGTCAGGACTAGCTTGGCCCCAGACTGGATCTTCCTAAAGAGAAACGAGAAAGAAACCCAAGCTAAAAACAGAATGTCTTATGGGGAAAGTGAGTAACAATGCACGTATTAAAGAAAGCTAGATGGAGGTTGGACACATGGATATTAGATAGGGAAAGTAAATCGTTTTCATGAATGTTGATGAACCTTCTCTACAAACGCGAGGGACCACGGGTGTGTTGTATCTACGGTAATAGTGTTGTATCTACGGTAATAGTGTTGTATCTACAGTAATAGTGTTGTATCTATGGCAATAGTGTTGCTGGGGGAAGAGTATTTATTTCCATCTGGTTGGTATTTCCCTCCTCTCCTTCTCTTGGTCTTCCTTTTTCATTAAATTCTCTCTCTCTCTCTCTCTCTCTCTTTCTCTCTCTGTCTCTGTCTGTCTCTGTCTGTCTCTGTCTGTCTCTGTCTCTCTCTCTCTCTCTCTCTCTCTCTCTCTCTCTCTCTCTCTCTCTCTCTCTCATCTCTTTCTGAGAACTCCAGCCAGTATCTGACCTATTTATCATGGAACCAACAAATCCTGACAAAATATTGCTACAGAGGACCCACCTTTCTGTTTGTTTCCCAACCAGACGGATTCTATGGACATTCCTGGGGGCTTTGGCTGGGATATACTCGGATGCTTCTCAGCACTCATTTAACATTCCTCTTCAATGTAATTATTTCAATCTTTGAAATGATTTTTATTACATTCAGCAGGTTCCTCTAATGAACCCCTGGGCATAATGATTTATCATTCATTATTCTAGTCGGCATAACATGAATAGTTCTCCATCATTCACCGCCTGTAACCTCCCCTCTCCTTGGCCCTTTGAGAGAGAGGGCCTTTGTGATCCCATCTGAACTGTATTTGCATTGAGATGAGCCATGGGACGGAGAGGGAGAGGGACAGTAATGAATAATTCTCGTAGACGGATAGGGGGGGGGGGGGGGGGCTTAGGCGAGTGACAGCAGCAACAGCACATCGCTAGGGCACAGAGCTGAAACCCCCCCATCCTCATTAGTCATATATCTCACACACAAATATTAATATTGAAAAAGTGTGTGTTGGAGCTATTCAATGACCGGAAGTTATTCTAAGTTGCCCCCCCCCCACCACCCCTCCACATCAGTCATATATCTCACACACAATTATTAATAGGCCATTGTAGAATAACTTCTGCTCATTGAATAACTCCAACACACACTTTTTCAATTTCAGGAAAAAAATACATAATGCTCCAAACCTGTTTAACCCATTGTTCCTGCCAGTCCCCAGGAGGTGGCCCTGGGATAACAGTCCCCAGGAGGTGGCCCTGGGATAACACTATATCCATCTGTCTTCCCACAGTGAGGCTTATAGGTCCACCTGGTAGGGGGGGGGGGGGTACTTTGCTACCCTTTTGATGCATTAGAAAGCTGGTTTGGAGCCAACCCCAGCACCAGCAGCAAAATGGCTATATTATTGATGTTTGGTGGTTAGACAGCACTAAGAGAGAGAGAGAGAGAGGGGGGGAGAGAGAGAGAGAGAGAGAGAGAGAGAGAGAGAGAGGGGGGGGGGGGGGGGGGGGGACTGGAGTAGTCCACTGTCCTTTATTGGACCTAATGGCAGAAGGCAGTAATAGGACATCTCTTTGCCATTACTGCCTTCTCAGACGGACAAAGAAGGAAAGAGAGACGGAGAGATGAGCAGAGAGGGAAGAAATAGACGAGAGAGAGAGAGAGAGAGAGAGAGAGAGAGAGAGAGAGAGAGAGAGAGAGAGAGAGAGAGAGAGAGAGAGAGAGAGAGAGAGAGGGAGAGACGGAGAGATGAGCAGAGAGGGAAGAAATAGACGAGAGAGAGAGAAAGAGAGAGAGAGAGAGAGGGGGGGGGGGGGGGGCGGTCTGATTTACTGGGTCATTGAGATTCATGGCAAATAGGTCTGGGACAATATACAGCGGAGTGGCGTCAACACAAGCTAGGTGCACTCTGTTAGGGGTCCAGAAACACCCAGAGATGACTTAATGTTTTCCCTCTTTTGCCAGAAAGGACTTAGTGTTAGTGTTTTCCATCTGAAACCAGACAATACTTAGTGTTTTCCCTCTGAAACCAGACAATACTTAGTGTTTTCCATCTGAAGCCGGAAAGTGAAATGAAACAAAATGAAAAGGAAGAAAAACTGAGCGTCACCACGTAGAAGAGAGATATTTTGAAATAAAAAAGAGGGCATCATGTCTTTTCCAGAGTGTATTCTGAGACTCAGGAGTTCTGGAGGAGCGAGGCCTCCAGTGCCATGTGATCCGTGCATAGTTGGACAGTCACAGCTGCTGTGTTTGGACTGGAATGGTAGGCTGGGCAGACTGGTAAGAAAATGCAGGAAGCTGTGGACCTAGCCTGTGGGCGGTTCAGAAAAGCCTCTGGATCATTACACACACACACACACACACACACACACACACACACACACACACACACACACACACACACACACACACACACACACACAGATCAGCAGGTGTTCAGATCACATTAGATGGCGTGGGAGAATAATTCCAGCCTTTGGTGATGACAAGGTAGGAAGATGAGATCTTTGAGGAGAAAGTAAACAAGATGAATCTGAAAGGAAGCAACCAGCGGCCATATTTAACCACTCAGTGTCTAGCTGGGTGTCTAGCATGCCAGTACTCTAGACCATGACTACAGGCTAGCAGTAGCCCCACGGCACTATCACATTCAAAATAAACAGCTTTATGTGATTGAGCCCGAGGACTAAAGATCTGAAGGCGTCCAACCACAGTCTCTGTAGGAGTGTTTATGTGCTGTTTGATAGACCGGAATTTAAATTCAGAGAGTACGATTATTACTGAATAAGAAGCAGGAAAAGTCATAAACTCTACTCTAATTCTACATACGTTCTGAATTCTAAGATCTTCATTTTCATTGTAATCAAGATAGGGTGTTTATTTCTCACAGCTTTTAAAGATACAGTTTGTCAGTATTAATAAAGGTTTACATCAAAGATGGCTACGGATCCTATTTATAGTGACAGATAGTATTTAAAATTCCTCCTGTATATTGAAAATTGTTTTGTGTGTGTGTGTGTCTGTGTGTGCGCACGCACGCACGCACGCACACACACACACACACACACACACACACACACACACACACACACACAGTCATAAACAAGGAGCAATCACAGTGTCAGTATGGCATCTCTTTCTTTTTCACAGGGTAATTGCCATTCTTCTGTCTTGATGTGACTCCCACTACTGTGGACCACTGATTAGAGGAGAAAATGGAGGGAGGTCAGCCTGGATGGACACACACACACACACACACACACACACACACACACACGCGTGCACACACGCGCGCGCACACACACACACACACACACACACACACACACACACACACACGCGTGCACACACGCGCGCGCGCACACACACACACACACACACACACACACACACACACACACACACACACACACACACTCACACACACACACAAACGTTTATCCTGCTTTCTTGATAGCAGCTGCTTTCCTTTTTTTTCTTTCCTCTGTCTGATCCGAGCACGACACACCACAATAACAGCCCCCTAACACCCCTCCTTGCCACACACACAGTCTAGGTAACACCTCCACGCTGAACGGCCATTGGCTGTTAGGCGGTGGGATTGACAGTGTTGCTAGGGCCTGTGGAGCCGGTGGATGTTAGGCGGTGGGATTGACAGTGTTGCTAGGGCCTGTGGAGCCGGTGGATGTTAGGCGGTGGGATTGACAGTGTTGCTAGGGCCTGTGGAGCCGGTGGATGTTAGGCGGTGGGATTGGCAGTGTTGCTAGGGCCTGTGGAGCCGGTGGATGTTAGGCGGTGGGATTGACAGTGTTGCTAGGGCCTGTGGAGCCGGTGGATGTTAGGCGGTGGGATTGACAGTGTTGCTAGGGCCTGTGGAGCCGGTGGATGTTAGGCGGTGGGATTGACAGTGTTGCTAGGGCCTGTGGAGCCGGTGGATGTAGGCCACTCTAATTGGAGTGTGGAGGAGGCTGTGCTCGGTGCAGCCACCACTGGGCCACGCACAGGGTCTCCTCAGGCCAGAGGAAGGGGCAGAGCAGCCCACACTGGGCCACGCACAGGGTCTCCTCAGGCCAGAGGAAGGGGCAGAGCAGCCCACACTGGGCCACGCACAGGGTCTCCTCAGGCCAGAGGAAGGGGCAGAGCAGCCCACACTGGGCCACGCACAGGGTCTCCTCAGGCCAGAGGAAGGGGCAGAGCAGCCCACACTGGGCTACGCACAGGGTCTCCTCAGGCCAGAGGAAGGGGCAGAGCAGCCCACACTGGGCCACGCACAGGGTCTCCTCAGGCCAGAGGAAGGGGCAGAGCAGCCCACACAGAGCACCGAGGATCACCACGTGCAATGAGTCAGGACCGGGCAGCTGGTGGAACACAGGAGGTGGGCACTGGGGGACAGGGCGAATGAAACGTACAAAGGAGCAATGGGGGGGGGGGGGGGGACAACAGAGAAGATGGACGTTTGAAAACAAGTAAGGGTGCGGTGTGAGAGAAGATGGCCACCGGGCTCACACTGTAGGCAGGCTCTAGCCGCTGTTCCATTTCTGTCTCATACCACTAATACCACTACACACTGTCGTCGTCCCCCCACCCCCTGCCCCCTCCCACCCTGGCATCCAGACTTACTCGGCGTCCTGGATGGACCCGGCCACACAGTGGAAGCGCTCAGGCACCGTCCGCCACTCCTTGGCCATCTTGACCATGGCCCCCGCGTCCAGCACGCCGTAGCCAAACAGGTGGTTGAACTCCAGGCCCACGCCATTACGCCTCCACTGGTGCACCTCGTCATGGAGCTGGTTCCTCTTGGAGGTGAGGACCGACAGGTGCTGCATGTCCCTCCATGTCAGGTCACGACTGGAGGGGGGGGGGGGTGGGAGAGGAGAGGAGAGGAGAGGAGAGGAGAGGGGGAAGGAGACAGGAAGGCAAGGTGACATGAGGACAGAAAACAGGGGAGAGGACATGAAAGAGAGAAATGGGAGAGTGGAAAGTAAACACCACTGATTTAGACGGAGGACAATCATGCTGTGTATTCATCTCTCCTATTCACCTTGACTCTCCATCTACACAGGCACAATTAGAAGGGACATTCATGCTGTGTTTTCATCTCTCCTATTCACCTTGACTCTCCATCTACACAGGCACAATTAGAAGGGACATTCATGCTGTGTATTCATCTCTCCTATTCACCTTGACTCATACTCACTGCTATACTATTCACCTTGACTCATACTCACTGCTATACTATTCACCTTGACTCATACTCACTACTATACTATTCACCTTGACTCATACTCACTACTATACTATTCACCTTGACTCATACTCACTACTATACTATTCACCTTGACTCATACTCACTACTACACTATTCACCTTGACTCATACTCACTACTACACTATTCACCTTGACTCATACTCACTGCTATACTATTCACCTTGACTCATACTCACTACTATACTATTCACCTTGACTCATACTCACTACTATACTATTCACCTTGACTCATACTCACTACTACACTATTCACCTTGACTCATACTCACTACTACACTATTCACCTTGACTCATACTCACTGCTATACTATTCACCTTGACTCATACTCACTACTATACTATTCACCTTGACTCATACTCACTGCTACACTATTCACCTTGACTCATACTCACTACTATACTATTCACCTTGACTCATACTCACTACTACACTATTCACCTTGACTCATACTCACTACTATACTATTCACCTTGACTCATACTCACTACTACACTATTCACCTTGACTCATACTCACTACTACACTATTCACCTTGACTCATACTCACTACTATACTATTCACCTTGACTCATACTCACTGCTATACTATTCACCTTGACTCATACTCACTACTATACTATTCACCTTGACTCATACTCACTGCTACACTATTCACCTTGACTCATACTCACTACTATACTATTCACCTTGACTCATACTCACTACTACACTATTCACCTTGACTCATACTCACTACTATACTATTCACCTTGACTCATACTCACTACTACACTATTCACCTTGACTCATACTCACTACTACACTATTCACCTTGACTCATACTCACTACTATACTATTCACCTTGACTCATACTCACTGCTATACTATTCACCTTGACTCATACTCACTACTACACTATTCACCTTGACTCATACTCACTGCTATACTATTCACCTTGACTCATACTCACTACTATACTATTCACCTTGACTCATACTCACTACTACACTATTCACCTTGACTCATACTCACTACTATACTATTCACCTTGACTCATACTCACTGCTATACTATTCACCTTGACTCATACTCACTACTACACTATTCACCTTGACTCATACTCACTACTATACTATTCACCTTGACTCATACTCACTACTACACTATTCACCTTGACTCATACTCACTACTACACTATTCACCTTGACTCATACTCACTGCTATACTATTCACCTTGACTTGAGGCACAATTAGAAGGGAAAATTGTGAATTTGACGGGGCCTAATGAAAACCTCTGCTTGTCGTCATGGCAAAGCCCGGGAAAATGACAATAAACATATTTAATAAATGCCATTTATTCATTTATTTATTATATTTATCCCCGAACAGGAATCTCATGCATCTTAGATGACCAACGTGGGGCCTGATCTTTGGCTGGGCTTTGTGGCAGCTGGCTGCCTTTGTCCAGGCAGACCTCCCTTATCCCTGCTGGCCGGCTGTGTGGAATGACAGCTTTGTTCTGACGTGACTCACTGACTCCCTGCCACCTCACCGTTTGAAGTGTGTGTTTGCCCAGTTTAAAAAAAAAAGCCTTGGACAGGGCAAAGGTCTGTGATGTCGACAGCAACATCATTACGCTGCGTTCAACAAACAGGGTCTCTTTGCACAGCGCTCTTTGATGGCGTCTGTGAAAAGCAGCAGAAGAATTCCGCTGGCTCGTGGCGTGAGAAACAGACCATCTGAGTGGAAGCAGTAGAATGGTACGATGCCACTGAGTTAGTCACATGTCTGATGTCCGAGTGCTCCACCCTGTGTTCTCCCAAGCACCCTGAATTCACACGGGACGGGAGATTGCAACAAAGCCTTTGTGAACGTCCCTGTTGATCATGTGCTGGGATCTGAGATGGAGTAAGAAAAGCCCACCACAGAATGAAACATTTTGGGGGTTATGAAGGTTGTTTCCCGCGGGTAGAGAGCCGGCGTTCCGGGCCGGGGGTTAATGTCTGCTCCGTGACCAAGGCTTCCTCGCTGGCTGGTGAGGAGGAGCACTCCAGCATCTTCCATCCCAGAGCGGGAGCAGGGTGCGCTGGTGAGGAGGAGCACTCCAGCATCTTCCATCCCAGAGCGGGAGCAGGGTGCGCTGGTGAGGAGGAGCACTCCAGCATCTTCCATCCCAGAGCGGGAGCAGGGTGCGCTGCTGGGCAGACCTGGGTGTTCATGGGCATCTTCCATCCCAGAGCGGGAGCAGGGTGCGCTGCTGGGCAGGCCTGGGTGTTCATGGGCATCTTCCATCCCAGAGCGGGAGCAGGGTGCGCTGGTGAGGAGGAGCACTCCAGCATCTTCCATCCCAGAGCGGGAGCAGGGTGCGCTGCTGGGCAGGCCTGGGTGTTCATGGGCAACGGAGGGATGAATAAAAGATGAGTGTGAGCGCTGATTCCCGTGTCTACAACGTAAACCTTGTGTTTCAACTGAGTACCGGGCCTGGAGGAGCTGGGGCCGGGCCAAATAAGATTTCCGTGTCCCTGGTACCGGCGCAGAGCTTCGGCAATAACAATGTTTCCTATTTTCCGAGGAGAGATCCTGCAAGCCTAATGTCTGTTTTGGTAAACACGTTCCCTGTGAAGAGCAGGGACATAAAGTGGTCCTTAAAGGTGCTCCAATATGGAAGGAGATAATTAGACAACAAGGATGAGTAGAGAGTAGACTGAGAAAGAGAGAAACAGAGAGAGAGAAAAGAGAGTTAGGTAGTCCTGTCAGAGTTGCTTTGTGACAAACGTAGAGAGAGAGAGAGAGAGAGAGAGAGAGAGAGAGAGAGAGAGAGAGAGAGCGAGAGAGAGAGAGAGGGAGAGAGAGAGAGAGAGAGAGAGAGAGGAGAGAGAGAGAGAGAGCGAGAGAGAGAGAGAGAGAGAGAGAGAGAGAGAGAGAGAGAGGGAGAGAGAGTGGGGAGAGAGGGAGAGAGAGGGGGGGGGAGAGAGAGAGAGAGAGAGAGAGAGAGAGAGAGGAAGAGAGAGAGAGAGAGGAAGAGAGAGAGAGAGAGAGAGAGAGAGAGAGAGAGAGAGAGAGAGAGAGAGAGAGAGAGAGAGAGAGAGAGGGGGGGGGAGAGAGAGAGAGAGAGAGAGAGAGAGAGAGGAAGAGAGAGAGAGAGGAAGAGAGAGAGAGAGAGAGAGAGAGAGAGAGAGAGAGGCAGAGAGAGAGAGAGAGAGAGAGAGAGAGAGAGAGAGAGAGAGAGAGAGAAAGTGTGTTTATTGGTAATGAGCCCTGTTTTTCTGTCTATTGAGATTCATTGGAGTCTGCGTGCTCCTCTGAGAGAGCAGGTGTCTAATGGAGAAAGAACTCCATAATCAGGACTGCCATCTCCTTTGAGGAGCTCTGCAAAGGGGTGTCAACCGGATTTGCAACATGAAGAGAATGTCTGTCAAACTGAAAAAATACTCCAAACCCTGGGTAACTGTCACACTGCAGTGTGTACACCCTACACACTACACTGACATATATAAATACATACATTTTATCAAATGTGTATTGAATGATATTGCTTAAAATTTGTGAAGTATTGTGTGTGACCCATTGTGCATCAGAGTGAACAGAGAAGTAGCACATACTTAGTGAGTCAGAGTGAACAGAGAAGTAGCACATACTTAGTGAATCAGACTGAACAGAGAAGTAGCACATACTTAGTGAGTCAGACTGAACAGAGAAGTAGCACATACTTAGTGAGTCAGAGTGAACAGAGAAGTAGCACATACTTAGTGAGTCAGAGTGAACAGAGAAGTAGCACATACTTAGTGAGTCAGAGTGAACAGAGAAGTAGCACATACTTAGTGAGTCAGAGTGAACAGAGAAGTAGCACATACTTAGTGAGTCAGAGTGAACAGAGAAGTAGCACATACTTAGTGAGTCAGAGTGAACAGAGAAGTAGCACATACTTAGTGAGTCAGAGTGAACAGAGAAGTAGCACATACTTAGTGAGTCAGAGTGAACAGAGAAGTAGCACATACTTAGTGAGTCAGAGTGAACAGAGAAGTAGCACATAGTGAGTCAGAGTGAACAGAGAAGTAGCACATACTTAGTGAGTCAGAGTGAACAGAGAAGTAGCACATACTTAGTGAGTCAGAGTGAACAGAGAAGTAGCACATACTTAGTGAGTCAGACTGAACAGAGAAGTAGCACATACTTAGTGAGTCAGAGTGAACAGAGAAGTAGCACATACTTAGTGAGTCAGAGTGAACAGAGAAGTAGCACATACTTAGTGAGTCAGAGTGAACAGAGAAGTAGCACATACTTAGTGAGTCAGAGTGAACAGAGAAGTAGCACATACTTAGTGAGTCAGAGTGAACAGAGAAGTAGCACATACTTAGCCTCTATTGCCAAGGCAAAGACACCGGCAGCCTCCGGAGCCGCGGCCGATGTCCCAGAATGCCGCAGGGTACAGTTTCCATACAGATCCGTGGTCGCCTGCCGGGACACAACCAAGCAAAAGACAAATAGAATCTCTACTATGGCTGGTGAGTCAGATCAATGTCCTGTCATCAAATCCACCAACCACGCATATGCAGCAGAGGGCAGGTGAGGCAAAAGAATCCACTCCTTTTCAGCCTTTTTCTCTCCTTCAGGAAAAAAACCCTCTCCATATTAAATCGTGTGGACATAATGTCATTTTTTTTTACAATGAACCTAATTATATTTCATCTCAATAGGACGATCATTTGTGAATTAAGATGTATCATACATAATGTACATTCATTGAATTGTTTTACGGGTGAAATAAGAACATATATGAACTCTAAACGTTGAACAGAGAGGCCTCTGGTCTGTAATGTGGTGCCTAATCAGGGATGAAGCGCTAATAGCAGGAAGGAGGGCTAAAAGCCAGAGGAAGGGATGGTAGACTGTCAACAGACTTACAGGGGATTTGGCAAAGGAATCAGTCGACTACGACCTGGGCGAGGCTAAACGCAGTCCAAACATGGCTGTCCGCTGAAAGATCCTCTTCGTCCACAGTCAGCTCCCTGCAGAATATTACTAAGTGTATTCCTCCACATTTACTGAGGAACAACTCAATGCATCTATTTAGTTCAGTGATTCACTTTGCCATCGTTGTCTGGCTCATGACAAACAGCCCGTCCCCCCGGGCTAGGAACTAAACTAGTAACAAAGCAGGCCATCCCAGCTACAGAGTGGCTCTCCATGCTACGATGGGGCCCTGGCTAAAGGCCCCAGGATTGACGCGCCAACTTCAATAGATGTCTTTCATCATCATTTGCACAAGTGGCGATTTTTATCGCAGCGCTTTCTAGTTTGTGAAGGAAATAGAAACAGTACATTACATCCTTCCACCTGCACAGAGCAGTGTGATACTGATGTAAGCTTAATTACTTCACAGCATGCCACAGTATTCTGATCGACTTTTAGACTGCAATCTCTTTCTCTGTACAAATAAAGGAAACAATATCAACCAATTTCCCTTCTGACAGTATGAAGAGATAAAGAGAACATTTCTTTTCTTAGCCTTTGAGACTGTGCAGAATATAAAGAGAGAGAGAGAGGGGGGGGGGGTTGTAAATGTCAGGATCAGCAGAATTGATTCCAAGCTGTCTGTCTGAATGCCTAAAGGAACGGGTGGTATTTCCGACAACAAGTGATCATGTTTGTCACAGTGGAGCATGCTGGGAAGTCACAGAAGACATCCACCCCAGCCTCTCCCTCCCTCTCCAGCCCCTTGACATTTCACCATCACCCTGCAATTAGACGTCTTCCCCCGGCCATGTCTGCTCCCTGTCCTTTCTGCAGCGCTGGATGGCATGGGAGCCGTGGGAACACAGAGGACATCTATTCCCATCCCCGGGCCTCGCTCCAACGTTAGGCCAGGGAGGATGTGGGAACCACGGGGTGGAAATGTCCCCATTCACGGGACAGGAATGTGGGACATAAGGTTGGTATTCCTCCCACACACAGAGACCTTTACACACACACACACACACACACACACACACACACACACACACACACGTGTGAACACACGCGCACACACACACACGTGAACACACACACACACACACACACACACACACACACACAGGTGCACTGACCACGCCCGCCTCCGGGTTCCTCTTGCGTCCGTTGCTGAAGGTGGAGGCCAAGGTGGAGGAGCAGCTCTCGTCGTAGAGGGCCGTGCGGCCGTCGTTGATCGCAGAGTTGATGGAGATGGTCCACATGCTGGAGGCGTAGCCGTCGCAGTTACAGTCGTCATAGCTACCGCCGTCTCCAGAGGCCCACACATAGATGCTGCCCTTCCCTCCGCGGCCCTGTGAACACACAGACCAAACCACCGCTTACACTCTGCAGATTTCAGATGGAATCTAAGACTGTGTATGAAGAACAGAGCCCCCCACAGAAACTATAGGGGAGCCTTCAAGGGGCTATACAGTAGTTAGCCTGAGAGAACTATTTCTGTCCCTGGACAGATACCAGTACCAGGAATACATTTTTTATGGTACAATCTTTCCATGTGTCTGCAAATGCACTATATGAATTAAATGCATTATTAATATTATTACTGTACAGTCCCATACTGCGTTCTTTCAATTCAAAATAATCATTCAAAAGCAACTGAAGCAGCGATTTAGAAACCTTCCTGTAAATCCACACTAATAGATAATAACCAAAGCGTTGTCCTTGAGATGTGTTACGGTTACAGGGCTGTTAGTGTGGAACCCTGCAGCTGCTATCCTGCCCCTGACATCTGTGAGGTGGGACACTGTTTACCACAGCTGATGTCAGAAAGAAAGAAAGAAAGAAAGAAAGAAAGAAAGAAAGAAAGAAAGAAAGAAAGAAAGACAAGTGGACAGACGGACAGGCGGACAGACGGACGGACAGACAGACAGACAGACAGACAGACAGACAGACAGACAGACAGACAGACATGATAAGTGAAGACAGCGTCTCCAGTAAAGGGTTGTGGCATGATAAGTGAACACAGCATTTCCAGTAAAGTGTTGTGGCATGATAAGTGAACACAGCGTCTCCAGTAAAGTGTTGTGGCATGATAAGTGAACACAGCGTCTCCAGACCAGTAAAGTGTTGTGGCATGATAAGTGAACACAGCGTCTCCAGTAAAGGGTTGTGGCATGATAAGTGAACACAGCGTCTCCAGTAAAGTGTTGTGGCATGATAAGTGAACACAGAGTCTCCAGACCAGTAAAGTGTTGTGGCATGATAAGTGAACACAGCGTCTCCAGTAAAGTGGTGTGGCATGATAAGTGAACACAGCGTCTCCAGTAAAGGGTTGTGGCATGATAAGTGAACACAGAGTCTCCAGACCAGTAAAGTGTTGTGGCATGATAAGTGAACACAGCGTCTCCAGTAAAGTGTTGTGGCATGATAAGTGAACACAGCATCTCCAGTAAAGTGTTGTGGCATGATAAGTGAACACAGAGTCTCCAGACCAGTAAAGTGTTGTGGCATGATAAGTGAACACAGCGTCTCCAGTAAAGGGTTGTGGCATGATAAGTGAACACAGCGTCTCCAGTAAAGGGTTGTGGCATGATAAGTGAACACAGAGTCTCCAGACCAGTAAAGTGTTGTGGCATGATAAGTGAACACAGCGTCTCCAGTAAAGTGTTGTGGCATGATAAGTGAACACAGAGTCTCCAGTAAAGGGTTGTGGCATGATAAGTGAACACAGCGTCTCCAGTAAAGTGTTGTGGCATGATAAGTGAACACAGCATCTCCAGTAAAGTGTTGTGGCATGATAAGTGAACACAGCGTCTCCAGTAAAGTGTTGTGGCATGATAAGTGAACACAGTGTCTCCAGTAAAGGGTTGTGGCATGATAAGTGAACACAGCGTCTCCAGTAAAGGGTTGTGGTAAATGAAGTGTCTCTGTCTCATCAGGGGCTGCACCTGCCAAATTAAAAGCTGCCTCTTCTCGGCAGAACAAAAGACAAAGAGCCGGCGTGTCTTCTGTCTCTATTTCTGTCTCTCCATTGACACGGTGGGGAGCGGTTTGAATCACAGGGAGACGGGCTCGGAGTTGGCCTCCTGTGTTCCCTCGGAGAAGCACTCTGTTACTTCGGCCTCGCTCCCGCGCCATTTCATGTGATTTATTTCCATTATTCACGGCAATTTGCCAAACCAAGCCGCCTGCTCAAGATGTGTCCTAAGTGACTCGTTTGGAATGGAGTGATTGGAACCAGACGTGCTGCTGAACTGTTTGGGGAGGATTAGGAAAACATACATCGCTGCTTAATGGCATATTTCTAATTGAATGATTTTCCCTCCAGGGTAATGGAAAAAAGCTTTGTGTTGTTCAACAGTGTGTGTAGCGTTGGGCTGAGCCTACGTGTGCAGCAGCTTATATAAGTGGTCATTAAAACGGTGGAGGCTGAGGGGGGGCCATGGCTTGGTAAGTTGTGTGTGCAACGTAAGAGATCGGGGCACGTTTTGTGTCGGGATAGGGTTAACTAAGCAGGCGCACACACACGCATACACAAGCACAATGCTGAAACACACACACTACCACCTTCACTGTGCTTGTGGCACAATTGTTTCTCAGACAGGTAATTACCCTGGCACCCTCAGCCTGTGTGTGTGTGTGTGTGTGTGTGTGTGTGAGTGTGTGTGAGTGTGTGTGTGTGTGTGTGTGTGTGTGTGTGTGTGTGTGTGTGTGTGTGTGTGTGTGTGTGTGTACCCATCCTTATGTCCCAGTGATGCCTCCACCCCCAGCCTCTTCTCTAAGACACATTCTCTTTGTTTCTCATCATTTATTCGGTAAACATGCCAACCACCCAGTGCCAGTGCCAACAGTGCACTGGCCCAGCGGGTGGAGGAGGCCCACCTTGTTGACGCCGTCCGCCATGGCCTGCAGGGTGAGCTCCCGGGGGCCGTCCACCGTCTTGCCGTCGTCGGTGGGGCCCCAGCTGGCGCTGTAGATGTCGATGGCCTGGGGCATGTGGCTGATGGAGGACGCCTCAATGACGTCCGTCATGAAGGGCTGGTCCAGCATGCGGATACCTGGGGCAGGAGGAAGGGGTTAATAGGAATCTCCTGCATCACACTGGCAATGTCTTACTAAGACACTGCTGCAGCACTACCACACAATGGCTGGATTGGTCAATAAAACTAGCAGCAGGCCAATCATGTTTGTGGCCTCTACACGTAGACAGAACAAACCCCTGTGTGGGTAGAAGCTGTTCAATCCTAATCTGTCAGTGAAACACATCCTATCACCACTTCACCCTCCTGGTAGAAACAGCATGCTGGTACTGGTACTGGTAGTGGTAGTGGTACTGGTATTGGTACTGGTATTGGCACTGGTAGTGGATTTGGTAGTGGTAGTGATACTGGTACTGGTACTGGTATTGGTACTGGTAGTGGTATTGGTACTGGTAGTGGTAGTGGTAGTGGTTTTGGTATTGGTATTGGTAGTGGTATTGGTACTGGTATTGGTACTGGTATTGGTACTGGTAGGGGATTTGGTACTGGTATTGGTAGTGGTATTGGCACTGGTATTGGTAGTGGTATTGGTACTGGTATTGGTACTGGTATTGGTAGTGGTATTGGTAGTGGTATTGGTACTGGTATTGGTAGTGGTATTGGTACTGATATTGGTAGTGGTAGTAGTAGTGGTAGTGGTACTGGTATTGGTACTGGTATTGGTACTGATATTGGTAGTGGTAGTAGTAGTGGTAGTGGTAGTGGTATTGGTAGTGGTATTGGTACTGATATTGGTAGTGGTATTGGTACTGATATTGGTACTGGTATTGGTAGTGGTATTGGTACTGGTATTGTTACTGGTATTGGTAGTGCTACTGGTATTGGACGTGGCTATGCATGAACATGCAGCATCTCTGTCCTCATTGGAGAACACTGAGAAACCCCCTCACAGCATGCTGTTACATATGTCATATTCTAAGCACCAGCACACACACACACTCTCGCAGGCATCACTTGTAAAATGACTGTGGACAAAGCCTGTCCTGCATGGCCGGCTAACCGCTGCTGTCACCATGTCCCCTGGCTACTGTCATGGCTGACTTCCTCCCACACCACAGCAGAGAGGGGGAGCTCCACTCACCGGCCACCTTGGAATTGTAGGCGACTCCCACACCACAGATGTTGTTGTTGGCTGCTGCAGACACTTCACCAGCACACCTGGTGCCGTGGCTAGAAATAGAGAAGGAGATATATATTTATAAATATGTATATTTATAGTATATTTATGTATGTATATATACATATATATATATATATACATATATATATATATATATATATATATATATATATATATATACATAGAGAGAGAGAGAGAGAGAGAGAAGAGAGAGAGAGAGAGAGAGACCTTAAGGTGTCAGGGTGTCTGTCCTGTGTATGAATGGGGCTAGGCTGAGCTGCTGTGCCTGGTGTGTTCCTTTCACTCTGAGGTCCAGCAGCGGTTGGTGTGGGGAATGCGGGCAGGCTTGCCCAGGGCCTGAGCACAGATAGGCACTGTGGTGCCATCCCCAGAGAGGGACAGGGTTGAGTGCCAGTTCATCGTTCCCACTCCCTTTGTGCGACCCAGCGGAGCCTTCAGCCTGACGGGCACAGCGGGGCACACAATCTCCAGTGCAGGCCATGGCATTTGTCTTGGCCGGGGAATCAATACAATTAGCACAGAGAACGGCTCTCTGTGGCAACAGGATAACATTATCTTAGGGAGTGCCTAGGACATCCATCTCTCCAGGAAGCAGACCACAACAAGATAGGGGTGGCAGAGCAGACCACAACATAGTAAGGGGGTGGCAGAGATGGTGTAATCTTCTCAGCATGCCCTGTGCGTGTGTATGTGTTGGTGCCAGGTTTGTAAGTGTGCATGTGTTCTCTGTGTATGTGTGTATCTGTTGGCTTGTCCCCTGCTCCGTATAGGGCATGCTGCAGACAGCCATCTCTGCTCTCCCAGCATGCTTTGCACACTGACAGCAGCTCCTTATAAACCTCTAGCTGATTAAGTCGTAGGCGCCACGGACACACACCCACACAACACAGTGTGAGTGAAGGGGGTTCTTTTCTGCTTTAATTGTGGCGTCCTTGAGGTGTCCTGCAGCTGGAGTGGATCATAGCGTGTCCAGGCAGTGATGGGAGGGCGGATAAGACGCTATCGGGCAAAGTGGACAACCACAGGGCCACTGCAGCCTTAGAGGACAGAGAGAGAGAGGGAGGGAGGGAGAGAGAGAGAGAGAGAGGGAGGGAGAGAGAAAGTGGGAGAGAGAGAGAGAAAAAAAGAGAAAAACGAAGAGAGAGGGGTGAGGGAGGGAGGGAGAGAGAGAGAGAGAGAGAGGAGAGAGAGAGAGATGAGAGAGAGAGAGAGAGGAGAGAGAGAGGACCCTCTGTCCTGCGGTCAAAGCTAGTCTAGAGAACGTCTAGCAGGAGATCCCTCTGAACTCGACTGCAAAACCAGCCGTCAATCCAGCTCGTGATAACACTTCCATTACTCCCAGCAGCTAACTAACTGCATATTTATACATACATTTAACATGAATTATGAATTTACTTCTCTTAATTGCATTCTTAAGATTATAATCCCTCCCTCACGTACACACACATTGTCTTTGTCCGTACTAAACCAAGCAGCGTTTGCTGTTGTATCTGATTCTGTGTAGGCAGCGGCTGAGAGGACCCAGAGAACAGATTGAATGGAGCTATGCAGGACCAGATCAATACAGAGATGGAGACCAAGAGCTTCTCTTTGCTTTCTCTCTTCCATTGTTTTCTTCAGTCCATTTCCTCTTTTGCTTCCATGTCTGAGGCACGTACACACCACACGTTCGCCTGCAAACCCCACGCATGGCCATGGTTACCCACAAGCTGGCCACTGTTTGCGGTCGCCGGAAAACAGGCACGCGACAGCAAAGGTTATCGGCCTACCTGATGAGCCTGTGAAGGGCAGCTGGTGAGACGGATGGCGTGATGTGGGCTATGATGTGGCTATGATGTGGGCTATGATGTGGCTATGATATGGGCTGATGTGAGCTATGATGTGGGCTATGATGTGGGCTATGATGTGGCTATGATGTGGGCTATGATGTGGGCTATGATGTGGGCTATGATGTAGGCTATGATGTGGGCTATGATGTGGCTATGATGTGGCTATGATGTGGGCTATGATGTGGGCTATGATGTGGGCTATGATGTGGGCTTTGATGTGGGCTATGATGTGGGCTATGATGTAGGCTATGATGTGGGCTGTGATGTGGCTATGATGTGGGCTATGATGTGGGCTATGATGTGGGCTGTGATATGGGCTATGATGTGGTTATGATGTGGGCTATGATGTGGCTGTGATGTGGGCTATGATGTGGGCTATGATGTGGGCTATGATGTGGGCTATGATGTGGCTATGATGTGGGCTATGATGTGGGCTATGATGTGGGCTATGATGTGGCTATGATGTGGGCTATGATGTGGGCTATGATGTGGCTATGATGTGGGCTATGATGTGGGCTATGATGTGGGCTTTGATGTGGGCTATGATGTGGCTATGATGTGGGCTATGATGTGGGCTATGATGTGGGCTATGATGTGGCTATGATGTGGGCTATGATGTGGGCTATGATGTGGGCTGTGATGTGGGCTATGATGTAGGCTATGATGTGGGCTATGATGTGGCTATGATGTGGCTATGATGTGGGCTATGATGTGGGCTGTGATGTGAGCTATGATGTGGGCTATGATGTGGGCTGTGATGTGGGCTATGCTGTGGGCTATGATGTGGGCTATGCTGTGGGCTATGCTGTAGGCTATGCTGTAGGCAGGGCTGTGGGCTATGCTGTGGGCAGGGCTGTAGGCAGGGCTGTAGGCAGGGCTTTACCTGTTGATGTGGGCTATGATGTGGGCTATGATGTGGGCTATGATATGGCTGTGATGTGGCTGTGATGTGGGCTATGATGTGGGCTATGATGTGGGCTATGCTGTGGGCAGGGCTGTAGTCTGTGTTTACCTGTTGAACCAGTCGTCCGTGTAGCGTGGGTAAGGGTATGGGTCGTTGCTGCTGAAGTCATAGCTGGCCTCTGCGTTCTGAAACAATAAGGCAGGAAGAGCCGGCATCACACAGAGCAGACACAGGAGACAACAGCAGAGCGGAGGAGAGGGGTTAGGGTTAGGGTTATGGTTAGGGTTAGGGTTAGGATTAGGGTTAGAGGCTTAGGGGTAGGGGTTAGGGTAAGGGGTTAGGGTTAGGGGTTAGGGTTTGGGTTGTTAGGGTTAGGGGTAGAGGGTTAGGGGTTAGGGTTGGGGTTAAATTAGGGGTAGGGTTAGGGGTAGAGGGTTAGGATTAGGGGTTAAGGTTGGGGTTAAGTTAGGGGTAGGGTTAGGGTATGGTTAGGGTTTGGGTTAAATTAGGGGTACAGTTAGGGGTATGGTTAGGGTTAGGGTGTTTCTCTGCTGACCTTCTCAGCACCAGACTCCAGACTTGTGTTCTGAGCTCACCGATCTGACTGCAATGTCTGACTGCGATGTCTGACTGCAATGCAAGCCATTTGGTGGTCTATTTTGAATGCATGACCAATGTATTCATTAATACAATAGAACAAAAGCTTTTGGGCACGCACGCAATAAACACACACTCACACACACACACCCACACACAGAACTTGAGGGTGGATGCATGATGAGTGATGATGCTGAGCTAATGTGTGGTCACAGCAGGAGACTCCGGCTCAGACAATGACACAGCAATTACTCCCAGCATTTAATTCCATGTGGCCAGAAGTAATAGGAGTGGAATTAGCAACGGAAAAGTTAGGGAAAAACAGATGCAGCAGCCACACACATCTGCCAGGGAGTCATCAATCCAGCCTGCCTAATCAGCAAATAGCCTGCTCTGGAGGAGAGCAGCACACACACATACACACACACACACACACACACACAGACACACACACACTGAACACACACACACACACACACTGAACACACACACACACACACACCAACACACATGCATTCACCAATACACACATGCACACACCAACACGCACACCCACAGGCACACACACACTGAACACACACACACACACACACACACACACACACACACACACACACACAGAGTTACAGAAACAGAAACACAGAACAAACACAGACCGTCATACAGTGACACACACAAATACACATACACACACACACAAAGAGACTGAACATGCAGTAACAGAAGCAGAAACGCAGAACAAACAGACACAAGCACACACACACACACACACACACACACACACACACACACACACACACACACTAGATACAAAGACACACAAACAGAGCAAATATCACTTCAGAAAGCTTTCTTACTCTCATCCATGATTCTATCAGAAGGCATATAGATTCCATCTTCAATATTTCTCTCTTCTATAAAACACTTTTTTTTTATTTCCTATATGCTTCAGACATCTCCCATTTCCATCTCTGTCTGACACTCTCATTTTTCCTCCATCTCTTTCTCTTGCTGTTTGTTCTTTCTCTCTCTACCTGCCCTACTGGCCTCCACCCCTAGACAGGCAGCATGGCAGGGGGGGGGCAGCATGGCAGGGGGGGGGGGGCAGAGTGGCAGAGTGGCAGGGTGGCAGGGTGGCAGGGTGGCAGGGTGGCAGAGTGGCAGAGTGGCAGGGTGGTAGAGTGGCAGGGTGGCAGGGTGTCAGAGTGACAGGGTGGCAGGGTGGCAGAGTGGCAGAGTGGCAGAGTGGCAGGGTGGTAGAGTGGCAGGGTGGCAGGGTGGCAGAGTGGCAGGGTGTCAGAGTGGCAGGGTGGCAGGGTGGCAGAGTGGCAGGGTGGCAGGGTGGCAGAGTAGCAGGGTGTCAGAGTGACAGGGTGGCAGGGTGGCAGGGTGGCAGGGTGGTAGAGTGGCAGGGTGACAGAGTGGCAGGGTGGTAGAGTGTCAGAGTAGCAGGGTGTCAGAGTGACAGGGTGGCAGGGTGGCAGGGTGGTAGAGTGGCAGGGTGACAGGGTGGCAGGGTGGTAGAGTGGCAGAGTGGCAGGGTGGTAGAGTGGCAGGGTGGCAGAGTGGCAGAGTGGCAGGGTGGCAGAGTGGCAGGGTGGCAGGGTGGCAGGGTGGCAGGGTGGTAGAGTGGCAGGGTGACAGGGTGGCAGGGTGGTAGAGTGGCAGAGTGGCAGGGTGGCAGAGTGGCAGAGTGGCAGAGTGGCAGGGTGGCAGAGTGGCAGGGTGGCAGGGCCACCGTGGTGCTCATCATCTGCAGAGGGCCGCTGCTATCAGATCATTGGCGGGGCGGTCGGCTGGCTCTGGGCAAACCCCTATGCCAGCTGGCCTTTACCAGGCTGATGACTCAGACGGGGGACAAAGAAACACCCAACAGGAGTGTGTGTGTGTGTGTGTGTGTGTGTGTGTGTGTGTGTGTGTGTGTGTGTTTCACTCCGTCTGTCTGTCCATGTGGTGACCCAGTGGAGCCCCTCCCAGACATCTAGGTGGGGGTGCCACGGTGCCAGGCTTTGGAGGCAAAGGCTGGGGAGGCGTCTGTAGTCACTGGACGTGGGAATGGATGGGTGGATACAGCAGCAGATCTGCTCACAGACCAGCAGACTGCACTGCAGCCCCAGTCAAGTCTCTTACTCCGCCGCCTCAAAAACTGAACGGATCAAAACTAGGATAGCAGGAAGCCACATAACTGGGATGTAAAGCTTTGTGCAAGCAAAATCAGGACAAAACCAAAAAATAGTCAAAAGCAAGTTAAGGTCTGTCTGAATAGAACATACTGGAAGATCTGAATAGAACATACTGGAAGGTCTGAATAGAACATACTGGAAGGTCTAAATAGAACATACTGGAAGATCTGAATAGAACATACTGGAAGGTCTGAATAGAACATACTGGAAGATCTGAATAGAACATACTGGAAGGTCTGAATAGAACATACTGGAAGGTCTGAATAAAACATACTTGAAGTCTCCTCATCAGGGCAGGGGGACGCTGGGACAAAGAGGGCTCCTAATCAAAGAGCCCAATTCTTTCTCATCCCCACTGCTTTATCCATCGCTGAATGAGACAGCGGAAAGGAGGTTGCCAAATAATGATCCATTCCTTGCAACAGGAGTCAGAAGTAAAGGACACCGGTGTGCCACAAAGTCTCTGACCCTGAGTCTCTGGGTTTACCCAGCAGCGGGGGGGGGGGGGGGGTAAACTCAGCCTGGATCAGGAATGGATCAGCCTTGAGACAAATCAATAATCAATCGGTTAAGGAGGAGCCATCAATGCAATCAGAGGGTTTTCTCTCATTGTAAACACCTTTAGCTAGGATTTCTAGACATGTGGACAGCCATGTTTTCTCAACATGTGGACAGCCATGTTTTCTAGACATGTGGACAGCCATGTTTTCTCGACATGTGGACAGCCATGTGAACTCACCATGTTTTCTAGACATGTGGACAGCCATGTTTTCGAGACATGTGGACAGCCATGTTTTCTCGACATGTGGACAGCCATGTTTTCTCAACATGTGGACAGCCATATTTTCTCAACATGTGGAGAGCCATTCGAAAACCCAAAGGAAGGGAAGAGAGGAAACAAAGACTCAGAGAGACTTGTCTTGCTTCAAAAAAAAGTTTTGTTCTTGAGGGACACTGCAAAAAAAGGAAATCTAATCTTGATCCTTTTCTTGAAGTAAGTATTGCTTAGATTTCATTTTTGTAGTGGAAATAAAAAAAAAACGATCTATGTATTGTGTTCAACACATTGGCAAGGCTGGTTCCCAGAGGGCTGGGGGTTTCTGTTGAGATAGTCCGCTGTGCTCCTCAAATGAAGGAGAACGCAGGAGGAATAACAGCCTCTCCCCAAGCAGCACTCACAGCGTTCTCATTATGACCAGAGGACAGTCCAAGGATCAATACACTGCATGATGAAGAGGCTGAATCATTTCAGTCGCACTAGAGCCCTAACCTTCCGGGACGTCCCTGGTAACGGGGGCCCCCCGCTCCTATTTTACACGACGTTTCAGTCATTATCCAAAGCCACATACTATAGGGATTACAGAGACAATTCCCCTGGAGGAACTTAAGGGTTAAGTGCCTTGCTCAAAGGCACACTAGTGGTGTTTTTCCCAGATGGGATTTGAACTCATGATCTTTTGGTCATCAGGTATGAGTCTTAGCCACTAGGCCACCACTGACCAAACTTCATCCTCATCATCAACTTTGACCCGCTCTGTGCATCAGGTGGTATCTCTAAATCTACTAACAGTTGAAGAGGAAACAGACACACACTGTAAGAAACCCAAAGCACAACAGGCACATACACACACAAACACCAGGACTATCAAAAGCCCAGTAAGTAGACACACACCCTAGGATGAACAACATGGTAAGCAGACACACACGCACACACACACACACACACACACACATACACACACAAACACCAGGACTATCAAAAGCCCAGTAAGTAGACACACACCCTAGGATGAACAACACGGTAAGCAGACACACACGCACACACACACACACACACACACGCACACACACACACAAACACACACGCACACACCATAGAATGATCATCGACATGGTAAGGTGACACACACGCACACACACACACACACACACACACACACCACAGAATGATCACCAACATGGTAAGCAGACACACACACACACACACACACACCACAGAATGATCACCAACATGGTAAGCAGACACACACACACACACACACACACACACACACACACACACCACAGAATGATCACCAACATGGTAAGCAGACACAAACACACACACACACACACCACAGAATGATCACCAACATGGTTAGCAGACACACACGCACACACACACACACACACACAACACAGAATGATTGCCAACATGGTAAGCCGACACACGCACACACACACACACACCACAGAATGATCGGCAACATGGTAAGCCGACACACACACACACACACACACACACACACACACACCACAGAATCATCACCAACATGGTACGCAAGGGACTTGAGGTGGCATGACATCATCCGACGTTGTCATGGTTACCTCCCATCACTGAGCACGGAGGGGGAGTATTAGTTTAGAAAAACAACAATATCAAGACACACGCTAAACAGAGAGAGAGAGAGCAAGAGAGAGAGAGAGAGAGAGAGAGCGAGAGAGAGAGAGAGAGAGAGTTAGAGAGGGTGAGAGTGACCACACAAATCCTCTATCGACCAATAATAATAATAATAATGTTGGTGATAACGTTACCTATCTTATAGTGTCTGTTACCACAGGAACCAGTCCACAGTGTCTGTTACCATAGGAACCAGTCCACAGTGTCTGTTACCACAGGAACCAGTCCACAGTGTCTGTTACCATAAGAACCAGTCCACAGTGTCTGTTCCCATAGGAACCAGTCCACAGTGTCTGTTACCATAGGAACCAGTCCACAGTGTCTGTTACCACAGGAACCAGTCCACAGTGTCTGTTACCACAGGAACCAGTCCACAGTGTCTGTTACCATAGGAACCAGTCCACAGTGTCTGTTACCACAGGAACCAGTCCACAGTATCTGTTACCATAGGAACCAGTCCACAGTGTCTGTTACCATAGGAACCAGTCCACAGTGTCTGTTACCACAGGAACCAGTCTCCAGTGTCTATCATAAGAACTGGTAATAAAAGCCTGACATCCTGAATACCAGTAACCTAATACGAGTACCATTATGGTGGATTGAGTTATGTACTTATCCAGACACCTAACCTAACAGATGGGTGGGCCCTTCCAGAGAAGCCAGAGGGTACCTACCTGAGCATGGGGCCCAGAGGTAAAAGGCCAGGGTTGAGGGGTTTATAACATTTTAGCAGGGAACGTCTTTCGTATAGTTTTCGTAAATATTAATCTGCACAGGAGGGGGTTTGCAATAAAGACAGAATCATTTGTTTAATTGGCCAGGAATATTGACAAAGGACAGACCATGAATTTGAATTGCTTTTCTTCATGTCTTTCTAAAGGTAAACCCTGCTACAAAAGCATACAGTCACACCAAACACCTTGAGCATTCTAATGCCCAGAGACCGATGGTGGCTGGTTGCAGCATTACAGGATCCATGGTCGGGGATAGAGAGAAATGGTCGAGTCTGGGACGTTTAACGTTTTAAGTTATAGTTAAAGTGCTAAAGTTGCTGCAGAACGTGGTCTGGATTTGATCCCAAAAACGTAAAAAATAATACCCACCAATGCGCAAACACACACACAAGCACACACACACACACACACACACACACACACAGGAAGTGTGACATGGCACTAAGTGAGTTTTAGATCTATGTGCAGCGTGAGCCATCAGCCCAGTGGGGTGTGATCCTGCTTGGCTCAGGCTTATATGCTGAGGCTGGGCTATTTTAAGGCACAGGCTCATCTCCATCCACGGCACAGAAACAAACAGTCTCCTCCACGGAGATCCAAACAAACCAGAGTGCACACACATCCACGATACGGCCCATATCGCACATGGCTGAAAGGCATCTTACAAACCTAAAAGATCTCCTCAACGGAAAGGATTCTCTCTTTACTAAAAACCCTCACCATTACTAAAGCTGGCAAGATAATAGAGATTGAGGATGTGAGTAATACTGCCTCTATGTCCTCTTGCTTCTGTTAGGCACAGGCACGCAGATAAACCAGAACATTTATTGTTTGATTTCATGAGCTATAAAAAGTGTGTGGGGAGCTAGCTTGCACGGCATGTCATCTCAGCTCACCTGGGCCGTAGAGCTCCCAGAATCCCCCCTGTGTGCTGCTTCCTGGTGTGGACAACAGTCCCATCTGTAGAGCAACACCAGGAAAAAACACACACGCATAGCAACAAAGCCACCGGCAGACGACAGAGGACAGCGTGCTTCTAAAATGGCCCCCACAACAGTCCATGGGGGGCTTAGGTTCCAGCCCCATGGAGAGCTTGGTCCTTCCCTCCAGCTCAACGCCCAGTGGCTCAGAGAGAGGACACGTTACTGGGACTGGATGGGTCTGCACGGGACTGGTTTGTCATGTTGGCATCAGGATGGCACGTCCGGCCGTCACTCGGTTTAATAGTACGCACCACAGTTTCCCTCCATGACACCATGAGTGACGGCCATTTTAGAATCGAAGCGCCATCTTCCCAGACGTACCGATAGCCCTTGCCACAGAGGCTGTGGAGGAAGTTCTGGATGTGAATGAGTCCTGGTGGTTCTTCTCAAAGTCCACCCTCTCTGCGTTCTCCTCACCAGGCCTGCGTGTTTTTTTGTGTGTGTTTAATTTCACGATCAGTATTCTGCGCTCAGCGTCTCGGCCTCACATTATGCGCTGCTACCTACCCTGGCATTATCTGTGCTTGTGACAGATGGGCCTGCCATCGTGGCTGCCACAGAGCCCGGCCCATTAGCATTAAACAGCTTGGCTGGCCGGCTGCCTTCCACCACGTCCTCCAAGAATACAAGGAGACTGGCCAGCCATAAAGGACGCTTGGAATGCACCTGTCCCTGGCAGGGGCTCACCGTCAAACCGGCTGTGAGACGTCACTTAGAGCCCGGCTCCCTTCATAATCAGGCACCGCATTAGAAGCGGGGGACCGTTTAAATAAAGGACAAAAATGAAGTACTTACATAATTTGATGCGAGATCCGGGTGTAGATAGTCGATACCTGGGAAGTCAGTGTGAAATAACATTAATGAGCGCAACATGCATGGGAGCCGTGTTATTTCCTTCATATGCAACATTTGACATGCTTGCATTGAGAAAAGCGTGTGAATTATTGT
>CM030184.1:470506-520506 GCA_017639675.1 Aplochiton taeniatus
CACACACACATGCAAACACACACCCACCCACACACACACATGGATTCACAAGCCCTATCCACCTGCAACACACACAAAAAAATGTATTTAAATAAGAACGCCCTTTTTTCTCCCTTTCTTGTGAGACAAAACAACACCCCTATTACACTCACAAATTTCAGCCTATTTGTTCGTCTCATCAAAGAGGCTTTGGCTGAGATCAAAGAGGAAATATGAGCGGTGGTTTTGAGTAGGGAGCTTGTCCGTGTCTGCCTCGTATCGGCTTATGTCAAAAGAGGTGCGATGGGGACATCTGTTATCTGATCAACATCTTTCATTCTGGAGTATATTAGTCAGATGGGATCAGCAAGATTGATCTGATGATTGAGAACAATGTTTAA
Organism: Aplochiton taeniatus; assembly: GCA_017639675.1. Classification (NCBI taxonomy): domain Eukaryota; kingdom Metazoa; phylum Chordata; class Actinopteri; order Galaxiiformes; family Galaxiidae; genus Aplochiton; species Aplochiton taeniatus. Next base: position 470,887 of record CM030184.1, read on the forward strand.
CAGCAGATCAAAAGAAGACCTCCTTTAGCAAAGAGGGATCCTTTCAGTAGCCCCATACGGTCAATGAGAAACTCAGACCTCAAACCGAACCAAACCCAAATGAAAGGCCAGCCCATGGACGAATCCCAGAGCACCGTGAGCTGAGGAGGCACTCTCCTTCTCTGCCCTGGTGGACATTGGATTATATTGCATGTAAATGTCCCGTTAGAACCCATACACCTGACAGAGGCTCGCCAAAGTCAAAGGTTGAGGTGGAAGGCTCTCTGTCTGCACCTTGTTATGAAGACAGGGCTGGGATCTCCTTGTCAGCCATCATTTCAAGGGCACAGCCATGAGGCTGGAAGGTGCAGAGCCAGACGGCTCTTCACATTTATCTATTCTTCCCTGTCTCTCTACATCCTCTCACTCTTCCTCGACACCGGGGGGGGGGGGGGGGGGGGGGGCTTGTGAAAAACTATTACAACTATTAACGTGTTTTTTTCAGATCTTGAATTCAGATGTGCTTCATGGACTTGTGTTCAGTAGGATGGTGTAATGGCTTTTCATAACACCAAGGAGACTTATTGTTAACATATAGTACAGAGGCTATGGATTGTTGAGAAAGCATTCCACTCTGTAGTCATCCTTTTGAAACATTGATAAAAATACCCACAACTTAATAATAATCCAATCCAATCCAATCCAATCCAATCCAATCCAATTCAATTCAATTCAATTCATTTCAATTCAATTCAATTCGATTCAATTTGATTCAATACAAACCAATCCAAGTCAAGTCAAGTCAAGTCAAGTCAAGTCAAGTCAAGTCAACTCAACTCAGTTCAGTTCTCCTAAAGCTTCGCTCTAAACGTTTATTTCCTAGTGCCATTTCTCTCAACGTCTGTCCATCAACTGTCTGTTTGGTCACATAACAGTGCGTCTGGTCTTTCCCCAGAGACAGGTCTAGACCTGGAGTGTCAAGCCGCCCACTCACTATCTCATAGAGCCTGCTGCCTCGCCCACCACCCCTCCCTCTCTCCCTCCCCCGACCGCTGCCTGTTGGAAATGTTACCCCGCCAGGCTTCAAACAGAGACCTTGTATGAAAGGGCTAGTCCGCCTCTCCTCTCACCCTCTCCTTTCAGCGTCTGTGTCTGGGCCCTCTCTGCTTACATCACTCCACCACTACCTCTCATCCTCTGTCTGGGTCTCTCCATCTCTCTTTGTCTCTCCCCCTCCTTCTCTCTCTCTCCCCCTCCTTCTCTCTCTCTTTCTCTCTCTCTCTCTCTCTCTCTCTCTCTCTCTCTCTCTCTCTCTCTCTCTCTCTCTCTCTCTCTCTCTCTCTCTCTCTCTCTCTCTCTCTCTCTCTCTCTTCCTCCTCTGATTCGCTCTCTCTCTCTTCCTACTTTTCTGATTTCCTCTCTCTCTCAATCTCTCTCTCTTCCTCCTCCTCTGATTTTCTCTCTCTCTCTCTCTCTCTCTCTCTCTCTCTCTCTCTCTCTCTCTCTCCTCCTACTCTAATTTTCTCTCGCTCTCTCAATCTCTCTCTCTCTCTCTCTCTCTCTCTCTCTCTCTCTCTCTCTCTCTCTCTCTCTCTCTCTCTCTCTCTCTCTCTCCTCCTACTCTAATTTGCTCTCGCTCTCTCAATCTCTTTCACAGCATAGAGAGAGAGTCAATCCTTCTCCTTTGACATTGCCTCCAATTCTCAATTCAGTGGAGACTCCTAAAATGGCTCACAATGTAACAAAAGATGTGTAAACAGAAGTGCCTCTCGATCCAACCGAAGTTGGAGAAATGTTTTGAGATAACGAGATGACCTAAAGAAAGAAAAGCGACAAAAGCGACAAAAAAAGAGAGAAAGACAGAAGAGCAATTAAGTCAAATCCTTTTACAAATATACATTTTTCCCCAAAGCTTTCAAATAGAAAATTGAAGACATGATTATGGCTTCTGGCATATGTTTCATTGCAAGAGCTGACAGATGTAGGACACATGTTCAACTGTAGGTAATGGGTCTTATTAAGGGGATGGGTGCAATACTTCAGAGAACATATCTATATAAAACATATTTTGAATCCTTCCTTCATATTTTTGTTTCATTCGTGGTAAACCTTTAAGACCTCCTCAGATGAGAGGAGAAAACCAACAGAACAGCTTGCCTCTGATTTATCTAAACCCCCCCAAAAAACGTAACAGCAAGTCAGTATATGGGTATAGGGACATCCAGGTTCCACCTTATGAAAATATAGATCTGTCCTATAGAGTCACAGAGCCACCTTATCAAAATATAGATCTGTCCTATAGAGTCACAGAGCCACCTTATCAAAATATAGATCTGTCATATAGAGTCACAGAGCCACCTTATCAAAATATAGATCTGCCATATAGAGTCACAGAGCCACCTTATCAAAATCTAGATCTGTCATATAGAGTCACAGGTTCCACCTTATCAAAATATAGATCTGTCCTATAGAGTCACAAAGCCACCTTATCAAAATCTAGATCTGTCCTATAGTCACAGGTTCCACTTTATCAAAATATAGATCTGTCATATAGAGTCACATGTTCCACTTTATCAAAATATAGATCTGTCATATAGAGTCACATGTTCTATCTTATCAAAATATAAATCTGTCATATAGAGTCACAGGCTCCACCTTATCAAAATATAGATCTGTCCTATAGTCACAGGTTCCACTTTATCAAAATATAGATCTGTCATATAGAGTCACATGTTCTACCTTATGAAAATCAGAGTTTCCGCTTTCCGTTTTTTTTTTTGGACCGAACAAATTTGAAAGTTACATTTGATGGTCACATTTCAATAACAGCCTATGCTACAAATATGTTGTACACCTGGGTTGACGAAAGAATGACAATGACCTCAAATCAGTTTGGCTTTTTAATGAACCGTAATGATTACTAAAAATGAACTGTAACAATTGAGCCAAACCTCAACATTAGCTTAGCCAGTAAAATATAGGTTATTACGACATCTATCTGTAACATAGCCAGCTGTGTGCTATGAAAAGGCTAAGGCAACTGATAAATTGCTTCAAATAAGTTTTTATTAAGCGTTTTGTATGTACATTTTACCAGGCAAAAACATTTTCATTACCGGCTAGCGGATAACCTGATCTGAATCTAGAGCAGTAATTTGTTAAGTCACAGGTTCCATCCTATCTGAATCTAGAGCAGTCATTTGTTAAGTCAGGTTCCATCCTATCTGAATCAAGAGCAGTCATTTGTTAAGTCAGGTTCCATCCTATCTGTATCTAGAAGTGTTGGTGCAGCTCTGCTTGGAATGAGACCATTTTCATCTCACAAATGCAGCCTACTTTTGGTGTCCATGCCTGAGGCAATAACCCACAAATTCCACGGCCAATAGCCATTGGGGGTCAGTAAACTTTTGACCTTGATACTCTTTATTAATAAAACAGTACCAAAGACACCCTGAAAACACCATTCAATGTGAGAGAAACAGTAAAAGCCTGCATGAGAGTAGTCTCCTGTTATGAATCAGAATGGCTTGGATTGGGTGGTGCAATGGAGGCTAATAACCATGCACTTCAGGACAATGTAAGAGGGCCATAAGCATGCCATTTTATTGTAAGAAAATTGCATGCCAAGACATCTATGTTTGAATGAAGGGTGAAAGGGAGCAATTCATGTGTTTACCTAGAACTAGCAATCAGGCAATGATGGAAACTCTCTGAGGACATTTATGAAGTGAAGCAATTCTCAACAATTCTCTTGTTGAAATTATGGGGGGAAGTGAACCTCTATTGGGACCACACTGCTTGTGTGTGTGTGTGTGTGTGTGTGTGTGTGTGTGTGTGTGTGTGTGCGTGCGTGAGAAAGAGAGAAAGAGAGAGAAAGAGAAAGAAAGAGAGAGAAAGAGAGAGAGAATGTTCAGAGTGGATGCTTACCCTGCGGTCTTTCTGGAGGCGCTGTCTGTGCTGGGTGCTGCGTTTGCTCCGCCTCTGAGGGACGTCCTGGGGATAGAAATGAAACAGCCCCTCTCCGAAGGGAAGCTGGAACGCACAGACAGAGAGTGTGAGGTTAAATGGAGGATTGGCGGATTGATGTGTGTATAGAACATAGTCGGTCAGTGAGGCAGACAGGGCAATGAAAGACAAATTCAAAGAGAGAGAGAGAGAGAGGTGTTGAGCAAAGTGTATGAATTACACGTCTTTTAAATTTAAAATCGGGAAATGAAAAGAGAGGGAAATGGTTCCAAGAGCAGCGTGATTGTGTTCCAAGGCCTTTTCCTTGTTTCCAAGGTGGCGGAGGAGTGAACTGCTGGAGTCAGCCAGAATCCCAGAGGAAAGGAGGGGGACGCTCGCCTTGGGCGCTCTGGAAGGATTACAGACCCCTTAAGGTTTCATCACAGCCCCGCCGCTAGGTCAACGCCACAGAATGGAAAAACAAACTCTAATGGGTCTGATGAAATGGGCCTGATGCCATGTGAATCTACGCATTTCAAGCCAGACGATGGCAGTTGGCTATGCTTCATTGCTCCCTGCCCTTAACGCTGTCTATGGTGAGGGAACGGCCATAAATAGAAACAGTAGGCCAGGGTTGGGCTGTTTAGAGAAAGCCCCACAGTCTGTTTCACTGGAGGCTCCCTAATTAATGAATGGATTTCAGAAGGCATCAGGAAAGCTTATTAGGTTAAAGTGAAGCCCCCCCATCTCAACCTCCATCCCTCCTTCTCATATTCCCCCTCTCTCCTCTCTTTCTTCCCCAATCTCTCTAACCTTTATGCTGCTTTTGGTTTGTCTCTTTCTCTCACTTCCTATCCCCTTTCATCCCCTTCTCTCCGTCTCCTTATCCTTTTCCTCCCTTGTTTTGTCTTCCTCCATCCACCTATTTGTATTTCTATTCCTCACAGAGTATCTCTTTTTCTAGATTAGAGAATGCATGAGTGTGTGAGAGAGAAAGGGTGTGCGAGCCAGAGCGGGAAAGAGAGAGAGATAGAGAGAGAGAGAGAGAGAGAGAGAGAGAGAGAGAGAGAGAGAGAGAGAGAGAGAGAGAGAGAGAGAGAGAGAAAGAGAGAGAGAGAGAGAGAAAGAGAGAGAGAGAGAGAGAGAGGAAGCTAACGTGTATGTGCAGTATTCTGAGCTAATTAAGCACAGACAGCAGATCACTCAGGGAGCTCAGATACGTTTTAATGGTGCGTGTCCTACGGTGACAAGTGTGGAAGACGAGATTGCATAACTCAGACACATAGAGAGGCAATAGGAAGACAGCAGGTCTCACCGACAGAGCTATCACAGCAGCCACAATAAGACAAGGCAGGCAAAACCTTCACACAACATAATACAAACACATCACAAGGTTAGTGAGAGGTGCTGGGCTTTCACTGGGGAAGGGGAAAACATATTCCACTTAATTCAAGTCACCAGCGGCCCCCATTTGGGCCCCCCCCATCCATGTTTTCCTCCACGGCTCAGTGGCTGAGGATCCAGACCATTGCGCCCACGCTTCTATTTTGACATGTGACAAGGCATCCTCTGTCAGGAGATTACTCCTCTGGCTCCCTCATAACGGGCTCGTTACGCCGCTTTCAGTACGCGGACACGACCAGCATTCACCATCCTGGCTAAGATGGCGAACCTGTATTCAAATGATGGCAACATGTTTCACAGCAATGTGGAGCTCTTTTTGGCAAACGGGTGTTGTCCAATACGTCAGAAGTGTGTGGGTGTTGAAGACGTGCATGTGTGGTGTGACCAGGTGGGTGGACGGCCAGCATGAGGAAACTAGCATTGGGAGAACCCACCATTAATATCCACCAATAAGGGGCTTTTAATGAAACAACTAAAAATGAAATAGTGCAAACAATATGGTGATCCACTGTAAGGAACAGCAGGTCTGTTTTCTTTCTCGAAACCACACTACATCTGTTATACTATATTAAATGAAAAGCCAAAATAACTTTACTGATGTTAACTATCTATTATGTGCTATGGATATTTACTCTCTACCTGACCTTTTTGTGTGTTTTAATTAGGAAAATAATTATAGAGAGTCTAGGTGGAGATTGTTTTGGTTTTGGTTCCAATCAGTCAACATACATTTTTATAAGGTTAAAGAGAATAAAAAGATTGGTGGGTGCAGTTTTTTTGGATCATATTAAACATCATTTATTGCCCAACAGAATAGGCAGGTAAGTTGTAGCCAACCAGGATTGACGTTGGAGTTTACAGTAAATGTAGCAATGTAGTTTTGTGTCAATACAGGTGAATTTGGGGCTGGAAGATATACTTCACAAATGTATACATCTCTTTTAAAGGGTACACTTTCTGTGAAATGAAAGAAAAAAAATGTAGGCCTAGATAGCCTAACTGAATAGGAAAATGGTGACAAAACCTGGAATAAGGTACAATTATTTTAATAATAATATTGCAATAATGACACTATTTTATCATAAGAAAACAAACATTCCTGGAGTGTCCTGAGAAGGCCGATCCATGAAAGTGTTTACATGTATTTCATTTGTGTGTGTGTGTGTGTGTGTGTGTGTGTGTGTGTGTGTGTGTGTGTGTGTGTGTGTGTGTGTGTGTGTGTGTGTGTGTTGGTTTTTTACCTTTCGAACACTTTGAAATCCATGCTCTGTTGCAACTTGGTGCGCTTGGTCATGGCTCCCTTCATGCAACTGAACCAAAAGATGATTTGTAAAAATTCCTTCTTCGGTAGCTTGAGTCGCCAAAAAGAGCGCATTCATCCATATCAATCCAAGGGCTGTCCCGTATCGAGGAAATCCACGCATCGTGTTGAGATTTTGTAAGTGCACTGTCGGAGTGAATTCTTTTTGCAGGGTGCTCCTCGGTAGAGATATGTTAAATCAAAGATTTTGAGGATGCATCTCCTCGTCGTCAGCCGATATAGCTAAACTGGAAGTTAAATCTTCTGTGTCGGCACTGGAGGGCGAGATGCAAGGTGGAGGATGTGTTTTGGACCAAACCTGCATCCTCAGCTCTCTCCTCTCTCCTCATCCATAATTCATCAGCTTCACCGTTCGGGTCCTCTTCACGTGACGTTCTACCAATCGGCTCCAGCGGGTGTGTCTGACTGGGTGCCCGCGCCTGCAAGCGCGCGGCGGATGGGGACACTTTCAATCAAGACCCTGGATAGGCGACTTCCTGAAAATCGCTTTCTCATCAGCACCAGAATATTTACCGACCAGCTTCTTGATTGCCTCTTTAAAAAAATATGCCAAATTATAGCGATATTAATAAAAATGTGTTCCCTATTTATGTTACTAGGCATAGTGTTAATCATTTGTACCTGATTGCACTCTGTGTATAGACCAGGACTAGCCTTTCAGAGCTGACCTGTATGATAGGTGAGTATGAAGTGAAATAGCGGGTGCTTGCAGTGGGATAGAGATAGAGAGGTTCACAGTAACTCCTCGTTAGAAGAAGGGATGTTATGATACTACTCCTCCTGTTTGCCCGTCATGATGCACGGAGGATGCACGAGGAGAATAGTTAAACCGAATCGCTCTCCATAAGTGTCAAAAATACAGTGGGGACAAAAAGTATTTAGTCAGCCACTGATTGTGCAAGTTCTCCTACTTAGAAAGATGAGAGAGGTCTGTAATTTTCATCATAGGTACACTTCAACTATGAGAGACAAAAATGAGAAAAAAAATCCAGGAAATCACATTGTAGGATTTTTAAAGAATTTATTTGTAAATGATGGTGGAAAATAAGTATTTGGTCAATAACAAAAGTTCAACTCAATACTTTGTAACATAACCTTTGTTGGCAATAACAGAGGTCAAACGTTTCCTGTAAGTCTTCACCAGGTTTGCACACACTGTAGCTGGTATTTTGGCCCATTCCTCCATGCAGATCTCCTCTAGAGCAGTCATGTTTTGGGGCTGTCGCTGGGCAACACGGACTTTCAACTCCCTCCACAAATTTTCTATGGGGTTGAGGTCTGGAGACTGGCTAGGCCACTCCAGGACCTTGAAATGCTTTTTACGGAGCCACTCCTTCGTTGCCCGAGCGGTGTGTTTTGGGATCATTGTCATGCTGTAAGACCCAGCCACGTTCCATCTTCAATGTTCTCACTGATGGAAGGAGGTTTTGGCTTAAAATCTCACGACACATGGCCCCGTTCATTCTTCCCTTAACACGGATCAGTCGTCCTGTCCCCTTTGCAGTAAAACAGCCCCAAAGCATGATGTTTCCCCCCCATGCTTCACAGTAGGTATGGTGTTCTTGGGATGCAACTCAGCATTCTTCTTCCTCCAAACACGACGAGTTGAGTTTTTACCAAAAAGTTCTATTTTGGTTTCATCTGACCACATGATATTCTCCCAATCCTCTTCTGGATCATCCATATGCTCTCTGGCAAACTTCAGACGGGCCTGGACATGTACTGGCTTAAGCAGGGGGACACGCCTGGCACTGCAGGATTTGAGTCCCTCTAGGCGTAGTGTGTTACTGATGGTAGCCTTTGTTACTTTGGTCCCAGCTCTCTGCAGGTCATTCATCAGGTCCCTCCGTGTAGTTCTGGGATTTTTGCTCACCATTCTCATGATCATTTTGACCCCACGGGATGAGATCTTGCGTGGGGCCCCAGATCGAGGGAGATTATCAATGGTCTTGTATGTCTTCCATTTTCTTACAATTGCTCCCAGTCTGACTGTTTGAGGCTGTGGACAGGTGTCTTTTATACAGATGACGAGGTCAAACAGGTTCCATTAATACAGGTAACGAGTGGAGGACAGAAGAGCTTCTTAAAGAAGAAGTTACAGGTCTGTAAGAGACAGAAATCTTGCTTGTTTGTGGGTGACCAAATACTTCTTTTCCACCATAATTTACAAATAAATTCTTTAAAAATCCTACAATGTGATTTCCTGGATTTTTTTTCACATTTTTGTCTCTCATAGTTGAAGTGTACCTATGATGAAAATTACAGACCTCTCTCATCTTTCTAAGTAGGAGAACTTGCACAATCAGTGGCTGACTAAATACTTTTTGGCCCCACTGTATATATTTAGCAGACCTAGGACAACTAACACATCATTATGATTATTTCTTAAAGGTTTTGTTTTAGGGTAATTAAACTTACTGAATGCATAAGATCTGTCAGTCGAGTAAAAAAAAGAAGTAAAATTGTTTGAGTGGAGTCATTGATCCATAAAACCTCTGCTTACTTTTTTTTCGGTGTGTATAAAATGAAAGGCTTCCTGCTAGGAATCTGGCGAAACAAAGAGTGTCTTGATCCGATACTGAACAACGCCATACTGCGTTCATTCAGCTCAGTATAATGGAAGGAAAGCTTGTGGGAATCAAAAGCCACTTTGAAAACATATGCCCTGTGCTTCAGCAAACAAGAGCTTTATTAGGGGGGTTTTCAAGAAAGCAGCTTGACACTTATTGAAATCAATAGTACACAGTCACCAGAACACACCATTTCCGTTCATAGTCGACATTGTGTGCAGTTTTAAATGGCAGGTGACAGAGTGCCGCTGTCCTTGACGAGGCGTCTGTCTGGCTGGCTGACGGCGTCTGTCTGGCCTATTGTACCTACTCTCTCCATCTTGCAGATCACAAATGGGTATTCACACTCCACGCAGCGAGTAAGTCATCAAGTGCAAAACGGCGTCAATACATGTCAATGGCTATTTGCTATTACATTCAGTATATTTGAGGATACTGGGGGATTAAAAGAATCTGTCTGTATGCAATATATACAACAATGTTTAACGATTCCAAACAGATTCCCAGTTCATGATTTCCAGCTGCACCTGAAAAGTGTGACTTGCTTTGTAGCAGCATCTACAGTCTAGTTTTAATATTTACATATACTGTATGCAGTAAGGGAGAGCTCTAAATCATTGTATAACATGGGCAGCTCGTAATGACCATTTTACCTTAAGAGATCCCTTACCTTTATGGGCACTTGAGCCGTAAGCAGTGGTTATTTGTTGTTGTGCTTGTTTGCTTATAGTAGAACCCAGCATTTCCCTCTGAGTAACAAATTGTTCCTTCTCACAAAGCAGCTGCTCACTTTATGTTTTCCTTTTCGGAGCCCTTCTTTTTAGAGAGCCGTCTGGGACAGACCCAGGAGGTCAACGGTTTCTGAAGGGCTCCAATCACTCGCCCCAGACCAGTGTGCGATGTTCAAAGTTGCATTTATCCCATTGTAGCTACCATACCTTGGTCAACAGCAACTACACCATGTGACCATGTCTACATTCTTTATGTTAAGTTGCAACCACGTCATTTTCCATTTGGTTATTTATGTTAACAAGTTGGTCTATTTAATTTAGTTTTACTATGTATAGGAACCTCACTACACAAAGAATATGATATATGTATTATCAGAAATGCTAATACAATTTGACAGGATTACATGCTCTTCACTTGACATTGAGCTGCAGAGGAAAACCTAGAGTCCAGAGTTATTCTAGAGAAACAGTCAAATAAGAAGGATGGATTTCTGGAAGAGGTAATCAGTCTTTCTCAGGGCTCCCTCCAGACTTCCTCCCACACACCTGTTATTTTGCAAGACAGAGATGGTGATTTATTTAGCCTGGCCAAGGTAAGAATCCGGTCCCTCTCTGCAGTACCGAAACTCCTGTTTGCTTGTAGCTGGTGCTCAATGTCCACTAATGCAGTTATTGACATAGCTTCCCTTATGCTTAAAGTCAATGACATAATTCAAATAGACAGTTTCACAGTTGGTGCTTCAGTTCTTCTTGGGAACAAGTCTATTGTCTCACAAATTGACACAATGTTTGTCAAAAGGGATCGTTATTTAGTTTTTACAATGATTTTGAGTTTATTAGAGTAGCTGAAGATATACAAGCTGGCTTTTTATTCAAAGTGTTCGATTGATGCTAATTTGCTAAATTGGAAGGCAGCATGAAAATAATAAAAAAAAAGAAGCCCTCCAGGTCCATCGGCCAGGTTAAAGTTCTTACCTCATATTCATATGTTGATCATTAGATATGTGTGTCATGAAGCCACAAGCCATATCGAGTTGGAAAATGGCACAGTATAATGTCATTGTTTAATCAATTTCATCAATGCATAACTTTTACAGGCTGCTTGGTAGGTTTCCCTCTGCCTCATACAGATAGTGGCCCTGAGGACACAGCCTGGGAGAAAAATGGAACGTTATCATTTTCTCACCCTCACCCCCCCCCCCCACCCCCCCCCCCACCCCACCCCCACCCACCCACACACACACCCCCAGACACACACACACCACCACACTGAATAAACTGGGAGCCCCCCGCTGGTCTTGGGGGGGGATACCCCCTCAGCAATGACCTTTCTGATTGACTGACACAACCGTCCGAAGTCCGCCTGCTTCTCAGAACAAACAGAGTATTCATCTTTGTCAGGGGCACTAGCCAACAGTCAACAGCAATACAAAACCAAACCCTGATGATTTCTCCACTCTGTGTTGAAATTTCATAAAGTAATGGCACACGCAGTGTTTCTGGATTATAATAAGCATAACTCCTTATTTACTATGAGACTAGGCTTGGTACACCTGTGTTGTCTAAAGGATGAAAGAACATCACAAACAAACAGCGCATCTGTTTACACTCTTTTGCATGAGAACTTTGCATGAAAAGCCTTAGCCTGAGTTTACTTTCAACATAAGAAATTGGAGCTATTCCTTACCTTGGAAATTCTTCACAATGTAAATATTTTGTGCGTTGTTCTATACGTCTGGTTGTATTTAAACAGTCATCCCCTTTGCTGTTATGGTTACCAGGGAAAGCACAAATAGGCCCTTTCTAGGCAGTTGAGAAATAAAATTTTCTCTCCAGTTATTAAGGAATTCATAAATAGAAAGACAAAGATACTTAACAAAAAAAAAGCACACTATTTGGTCGTTAAGCTGTCATTGTCAAGAGCAGCCAGGCTCTGTCTCTCTATCTCCACACAACGCTCACCCTGCCAGGCAGCTGGATGGAAAGGCAGACTGGGAGATCACGGATAGTACTGGGTATCCACATAGATCACGGATGGTACTGGGTATCCACATAGATCACGGATAGTACTGGGTATCCACATAGATCACAGATAGTACTGGGTATCCACATAGATCACGGATAGTACTGGGTATCCACATAGATCACGGATAGTACTGGGTATCCACATAGATCACAGATAGTACTGGGTATCCACATAGATCACAGATAGTACTGGGTATCCACATAGATCACGGATAGTACTGGGTATCCACATAGATCACAGATAGTACTGGGTATCCACATAGATCACAGATAGTACTGGGTATCCACATAGATCACGCAGCAGATAATGTTACAGAAAGAATACTTCCAACAAGTTCACTCTCCCTCCCTAGTGTGTGTGTGTGTGTGTGTGTGTGTGTGTGTGTGTGTGTGTGTGCGTGTGTGTATCTGTGTGTGTGTGTGTGTGTGTGTGTGTGTGTGTGTGTATCTGTTTGAGTAAGAGGAGGGGGTGGACTGTACATCCATTGTGGGAATGAGCTTGTCGGAATACAACAGCCGCTTACCACCTCTGCAAAAGCCAGTGAGAGACTAGGAGTGGAACATGGGTTTGTGACTGTGTGTTGCTCAGCCACGTCCTCTCTGCGTTAGACTGGTGGTTGATGCCGATGGCGGGGCGAGAGGGAACCCTGATGCACAGAGAGGAGGCAGGGAGCCAGGCCCAGCCAGGCCCAGCCAGGTGGAAGAACCAGCAGGATCTGTCATGGAGCACAGCACAGAGCAGAGGAAGATTCAACTGAACCCATCGGCCTCTCCCCCCTCCCTCTCTCTCACTGAATGTCTTCCCCTCTCTACCTGCCCCCCCCCTCCCCCCCACCCCCCCCCCACCCCCCCCCCCCCCCCCCCCCCCCCCCCCCCCCCCCCCCCCCCCCCCCCCCCCCCCCCCCCCCCCCCCCCCCCCCCCCCCCCCCCCCCCCCCCCCCCCCCACATCCATGGTTTCTCTCTTTTCCCTTATATTTTTATTTCCTCTACAGGTTCTCCTACCCCTACGTCCCCCCCCCCCCACCCCCCCCCCCCCCCCCAGGTTCTCCCTACCCTCTCTTTACGTCAGCTCCCCCCCCCCCCCCCCCCCCCCCCGCCCTCTCACTTTCCCCAACCTCTCTGCCCCCCAACCCCTCTGTTCCCCGATCAATTTTTCTTCCCCCTCGGAAACCAAATTGTCCTGCCGTCCCATCAGTGCTATTTATATCCACCCCCGTGGAGTCCCTGCCAGCCAGGGCGGGGGGGTGGGGGGGGGGGGGGGGGCTCCTCTGTCCAGTCGGAAACGTCTGGGTTTGCCTCCCCCAACCTGCTGAGCTCTCGTTTGTTATGTTACGATCTCTCTCGCTACAGGGCAGGAATGGCCATGCAATTATAGTCTGCATGTGTGGACATTATTATGGTCTGCATGTGTGGACATTATTATGGTCTGCATGTGTGGACATCACCACCTCTCTAATTATGGTCTGCATGTGTGGACATCACCACCTCTCCAATTATGGTCTGCATGTGTGGACATTACCACCTCTCCAATTATGGTCTGCATGTGTGGACATTACCACCTCTCCAATTATGGTCTGCATGTACTGTGTGTGGATATTACCACCTCTCCTAAGGAAGGCAGTAAATGCTGAGTGAATTTCCTACTGGCTGCAGTGCTATGGACTCACCAATAGGATTTGTAATAAGTATGCTGCTGATTTGGATTGGGCTCGGTCCAGTCTGTCGCATTAAGCTCATTGATCACTATTTAGTTACCACAGGAAGTAGAGTCTCAATGGGTGGATCTCATTTTTCCATAAAGTAATAAGCAGTGCACTATTTTCTTCTCTTCCTTCCAGCCTGACCCCTTCCTCTGAATCATAGTATAAATGGAATGTTAATTCACTTGCCCCTGCCAAGTCTAGGCATCAACAGGGACATAAAATCCCCTCCTGTCTCGCATGTAATCTACATTATTAATGATCTCTGGGCCAAACAAACCGACAACGGTAGCCAGCAGCAGCACACTTCTCACCCAGCCTTCCCCCCTAAATAGCAAAGGAAAAACACAGAGAGAGACCAGGAGAGAGAGAGAGACAGGGAGAGAGAGAGAGAGACAGGGAGAGAGAGAGAGAGATGGAGAGAGAGAGAGAGTCAGAATAAGAGCTGTAAAAAGGTTAAGAGGAAATACAGGAAGAGGTCAAAGGCTGACAAAGCGTTCTACTTCCTACTGAAATAATCCTGGCATTGTTATTCACCGCACACACACCTTATGTGAATCTAGGATAATTGGAAAGAGGGACACAGCAGTGCCAACCAGAGAGAGTGTATAATCACCATAATTCCTCTGTGTCTCTCTGTTATTACTTGTCGAGAGGTGAGCACTTTGTGCTCCTTGTGAATGAGCTGCTTCAGAGCAGAAGCCCTCAAATGCAAATAAAGATCAGGCATAAATTAGAGGCATGTGGGGAGCAAGCGAGAGAGAGAGAGAGAGAGAGAGAGAGAGAGAGAGAGAGAGAGAGAGAGAGAGAGAGAGAGAGAGAGAGAGAGAGATAGATACAGGGCAAGCCAAGACAGATAAGATGCCCAAGATTCATGTATAAATATTAAGCTCTGAGTCTTGGCCACTGGGAAGAAAGTCTTGGTGCATCCAAGAATGCGTGCATTAAATCCAACCTAAGCAAAGAATTATCCTTACTCTATAACTTTGTCTGTCCGATGTACAGTATATGATTTACTGTACAGTAGATACTTTGATTGTAAAGATATTAATGGAGCAATAATGATAAAATCCACCTGTTGAAGCTCCACTGTGCCATACAGCACATGAACAATAGCTGTGGATGAGCTGACTCTTCAAATCAGTGAGTCAAGTTGAATCGTGACTCCTTACTACTGCACTATAGTGTGTTGGGGAGTGCTAGACCTGTCACTGCAGTGTCTTGATTGCCGTCACCGGCAGATCACGCTGAGTGCCCCCCGAGTGCCCCAATCTCAAGACCCTGAGGCCCAAGGGACCGGGGGCAGGACAAATTACCTCAGCCCTGTTACAACCCAGCGTTTAATTACCTCAGCCCTGTTATAACCCTGTTTAATTACCTCAGCCCTGTTATAACCCTGTTTAATTACCTCAGCCCTGTTATAACCCGGTTAATTACCTCAGCCCCTGTTTCTAACCAAGCGTTTAATTACCTCAGCCCTGTTATAACCCAGCGTTTAATTACCTCAGCCCTGTTCTAACCCTGTTTAATTACCTCAGCCGTGTTATACCCTGTTTAATTACCTCAGCCCTGTTATAAACCCTGTTAGTTACCTCAGCCCCTGTTATAACCCAGCGGTTAATTACCTCAGCCCTGTTCTAACCCTGTTAATACCTCAGCCCTGTATAACCCCGTTGTAATTACCTCAGCCCTGTTTAACCCTGTTTAATTACCTCAGCCCGTTATAACCCCTGTTTAATTACCTCAGCCCTGTTATAACCCAGCGTTTAATTACCTCAGCCCTGTTCTAACCCTGTTTAATTACCTCAGCCCTGTTATAACCCTGGTTTAATACCTCAGCCCGTTCTAACCCTGTTTTAATACTCAGCCTGTTATAACCCTGTTTAATTACCTCAGCCCCCTGTTATCACCCTGTTAATTACCTCAGCCCTGTTCTAACCCCTGTTAATTACTCAGCCCTGTTATAACCCTGTTTTAATTACCTCAGCCCGTTATAACCCTGTTTAAATTACCTCAGCCCTGTTCTAACCCTGTTTAATTACCTCAGCCCTGTTTCTACCCTGTTTTTAATTACCTCAGCCCTGTTATAACCCAGCGTTTTAATTACCTCAGCCCTGTTCTAACCCTGTTTAATTACCTCAGCCCGTTATAACCCTGTTTAATTACCCTCAGCCCTGTTCTAACCCCTGTTTAATTACCTCAGCCCTGTTATAACCCTGTTTAATTACCTCAGCCCTGTTATAACCCAGCGTTTTAATTACCCAGCCCTGTTATAACCCTGTTTAATTACCTCAGCCCTGTTATAACCTGTTTAATTACCTCAGCCTGTTTCTAACCCTGTTTAATTACCTCAGCCCTGTTATAACCCTGTTTAATTACCTCAGCCCTGTTCTAACCCTGTTTAATTACCTCAGCCCTGTTATAACCCTGTTTAATTACCTCAGCCCTGTTCTAACCCTGTTTAATTACCTCAGCCCTGTTATAACCCTGTTTAATTACCTCAGCCCTGTTCTAACCCTGTTTAATTACCTCAGCCCTGTTCTAACCCTGTTTAATTACCTCAGCCCTGTTATAACCCTGTTTAATTACCTCAGCCCTGTTATAACCCTGTTTAATTACCTCAGCCCTGTTATAACCCAGCGTTTAATTACCTCAGCCCTGTTCTAACCCTGTTTAATTACCTCAGCCCTGTTATAACCCTGTTTAATTACCTCAGCCCTGTTCTAACCCTGTTTAATTACCTCAGCCCTGTTCTAACCCAGTGAGTGTTTGACCCGGGTGGATGCTCCACTCTGACACTGGACCCTCCATGGCTGTGCTGGCTCTTCAGTCGGAGAATGGTTGGAGGACTCCCAGCAACACGGCCCACCCCACTCTCTGACGAGGGCCACAGGCCGGTGTTCCTGCCACAGGCCCTTAAGGGTCGTCCTCCTGTGGAGCCACACCACCGCAAAGGTGTTCCATTACCACGGAAACATTACAGGTAACAGCTATGAACAGGCGGGGGGGCGACCAATTAGGAGTCCTCCAACCGCTGGGCAGGTCCAGTGATACAGAACACATGCTTGGAGGCTCTGACAAGACGACTTTGACCTTTGAGGCACAGCGAGGAGTGGGCTCCGAGGAGGGCCGAGGCCCGGCCTCCCCTCCAGCCCTCCCCTCTCCCGTGCGGAAACATGTCGGGGCTGCGGAGCGGGGAGGCTGGGGAAAAGGTCAGCCTGCACGTCTGTCTGCCAGCTTGGCGGCCGCTCACGGATTGGGCAAAAAAATCACGGCGCCAAAGCAGCTCACGTCAGGCCTGCGTCATGGGTAGTGCTAACGGTGGCAACTGGTAAAGTAGTATTACAAGACAGGTCATCTACTGCCCAAAGCGTGTTTCTGTGTGTGTGTGTGTGTGTGTGTGTGTGAGTGATGTTCTGACACCTGTTTCTACTTAGCCTATGGTCAAACATTATCTAGTGTGCTAATGAAATGATTGCACAGCTAAACAAAGCCAGCTGAACCCTGGGATTGGTGCGTAGCCCTGGTCCATGACCAAACAGCTCCTCATTAGCTAACGTATACACCACACTGCAGCGGCGGGCTAACAGGATAATTACTGATGTGACGTGGGAAGTGGACAGGGCAGGACGCTGACCTCGCCAGATTGAATTGACGGTGGCGTACAATCACGCAAACGGCAAAGAGTAACAACGGTGTGTGTGTGTGTGTGTGTGTGTGTGTGTGTGTGTGTGAGCCCTGATGTTCTTTCCATTTTAAAAAGACATTAGTGTGGGTGGTAATGGTATCTCCGAGCTGTCCAGCCCTCTTTCCAGCAGGGCACTGTCCATGTAGCAGCCGGGGAAAGCACAGTCCATTAGGAAGGCAAACAGGAGATATTTTTCAAAGTTGAAGGTAAACATGCCGGGAGAAACGAGAAGGCTTTTATTTATTTTCAGTTTTTTGTATTTTGAATTCTTTCTTCCTGTGAGTGGATTGTTTGCGTGACTGTAAGAAAGGCTTTTAGACGCAGAAAGAGCGGTGTTTACCGAAAGACAAAGAACTGGGAGGATGAAAGCAGAGGGGGATCGCGTGGAGAAAGGAGAGATATTCCACTGACACGTTGCTCCTTAGATACGGTGTGCTTATAGACCGTGGGGAACAATGGATGCAAGGAAGTGACATTTATTGAAGTGTGTGTCTGTCTGCGCGTGTGTGTGTGTTTGGTCACTGAGCGTGTTTGTGTGTGTGTGGGAGAGAGTTACAGTTCCTGTGTGTGTGTAGGTTTGTATGCGTGTGTGCGCTTGATGTCCATGTGGCGATGGTGTTCCTCGCTGGCTAAGTGGGATTCTTCATGGTTACATTGTGTGTGTGTTTAGGGTCCTCCCCCAGCCCACCCACGCCCACTTGGCCGACAAAAGGCCTCCGTTGAGAGAAGCTGGGCCTGGTGGCCGACGTCTTAACAGGGAGGTGTGAGGCCGCGCTGCTTGATCCCCTGGGGATTAGGACTGGTCACAGTCACCTGGGTACTCAGAGAGGTTAACACTGGTTAGACCAGTAGTCTGCAGCATGGAGGCTTAAAGGGACAGATAGTAACCATATACGCAAAGACACTAGGCTGTGCTAGGCCCATGGTAACTTACTAACAAAAAGGTTATGCTCATCCCAGATGAGCAGGGGAACTAGGGTAGACACTAATATGGGTGCTCAGGACATTTCAATGGTGTGTTTATAGAATGTGAGATGCGTGTGTGCGTGCGTGCGTGCGTGCGTGCGTGCGTGTGTGTGTGTGTGCGTGTTGAATGAAGTAGCCTCCACAGATACCACATATCCTCACAGTAGCTGTCAGCTCCATTCTAATGGTGCGATGGAGTCCATTCAGTTGAAGTAATCTTATTGTAAGTTGCTTTGGATCAAAGCATCAATTTATGATGTCTTCTGTTTAATTACCACGGTCTGTTCCTCTCATGCAAAGCGTGAATTTGTTTAAATTGCATAAACGTCTGTCCTTCAATAGGAGGCCTACAGATGAACCCAATACCTCATTAAAGATCCATTCTCCCCTTGTAAAACAGACCATGCAAACAAACCGCCTGTTGGCCATTAGAAAAGGCTCAATAAAACCAAAGACTGCCCAGGCCTGAGATTGCCCCCCATAGCTCCCTCTTACCACCCAGCAATACACAAGGATGCACAGGCCAGTGGACACATGGTCCATTAGGCTTCACAAACCTGGCTTATCTGGACACTCCTCTCTGACTCTTGGCAGCACTCACGCAAACAACTTGACTAGAATATGTTCGGAGGTCTGCACTGTTTGGACTCCCTATGGTCATGACGCAAACACCACAAGCTTACACTAACTCCATGTGCGTTTGTTTGTGCGTGTGCGTTTAAGGGGGGGGGGGGGGGTCATCTTCTTTTTGTCCTCATGAGCAGCACTAATAGACCAGCCCCTTACGTCTGTCAGTCACCGACTCCCACGTGTTGCTGCACGTCTAAGATTGGACAAGGGAACCAACTGGGATGAAACTAACCTCGCCTTGAATTTTGAACTGAAGGTCTCTACCACACATAAAGATCTAGGCAGGAATATTTACTCTGCTCTTGTTAGTCAAATTGAATTGAGCTTTATCTAGGGAAACATTAGCATGGCAGAAAAAGAAAAAAAAGGAGGAGAGTAGTTTGTTCATGGTGTGCAGCGTTATTGGAATGCCCCATCAGCGGTGTAAAGGGCAGCCATTTGTCATCTGGTGGAGAGAACAGCTTTCTTTCACGGGAAGCAACTCACCTCCAGCAGGATAAACGACCCTTCCAATCTCTGATTTGGTAGAACGTGTATTCCTCCAATTACCTCTTAACGTCGTGTTCATGTGACACAGATCAAAGTGATGTCGCCAGGAAAGGGCAGGTCATTCATGTTTATTGTGTTGCAAAATGTAAATCAAGGCTTTTTGGTCCATCTGAAAACAATGTTTGTGTGTTAACAAAACTGTGAAGGTTTGAATATAGTTTGAGAAAGGCCAACACATTAACTCATGCAGGCACAGTAGACAAATGCACAAACACACACACACACACCGACACCGACACACACACACTCACTAAAAAAACAATCTCACTCCAGAACTGTGGTCCAGGGCAAGAGAGGAATATAACGCAGGTCAGAGTTCAGATAAGCGCTTTCTTTGGCCTGGCGACAGAATGGAAACGTCACGACTACAGCCAGTCTGTCAAACCATCATGTGGATTCCTCCTTCTCTCCGCCCTCACAACCTCTGATCCCCGGCGCTGCTCCTGTCTGTAGTGATGACCATAGACCATGTTGTATCTCCATGGTGACGACAGTGCCCGTGGCAACCCACCAGTCAGACCACGGGGTGACCAGCAGGTGTTTGTGCTGCGGGGGGAGGTCCACTAACCACTGCCACCTGTGGTGACCCATTCTTAAGGCCACAAACACATAACCTCTTTGTACTTATCTTTTCTAATCATTTGAATAAATCCTAAATGATTTTCTTCCCCTTCTTTTAATTTTGCAGGTTTTTCCCTTTCTCAGTGTAGTGGCAGCATGCCACTGCAATATCAAATGGATGAGAGGAGACGAAGTATTTCCTTTCCAGTTTTCCCAGTATTTCCTTTCCAGTTTTCCCAGTATTTCCTTTCCAGTTTTCCCAGTGTTGGGAGCAAAGGACAATGCCAAGAAGAGCGCAGGACAATCAATGTTTGATTCAGGGAACGTGTCAGTGCTGCAAGAAAAGTTCCTGCTTGGTGTGTGTGTGTGTGCGTGTGTGTGCGTGTGTGTGTTTCAGAGCATGACGTTTTCTTTAGGGAAGATTGTTGCTTTTCCTACCAGTCACACACATTTCAACAGCAATGTACATTTTCAAAGGCCGTTATTGCCTGGGGATTTGTCAGAGGTACTTCTGCTACTAATGGAAGAATAATTTTTCATCAAATGCACTTTGCTTTAGCAATACTGGCCATGGTTTCACGATGTCTCATTTCCTGTCGTCTGCTTTTAGCTCGATGACCTTTGATGACTAAGCAGTCCTTGTTGACCTCATTGCTGCTGTCCAGGAGTACTGTACTGTTGGTGCGTGTGTGAGCGAGTGTGGATGTAGCCTGTAATAGTTAATGGCAGGATGCCCTGAATTGCTAATGGCTCTGAAAGGGCCTATTACGGAACTTGTAGTATTGGTCTCAGGCCTATTTTCCTCTGGCAAAGCACTCACCTATACACCACCCCATGTTGGATCCATGAATCATTTTGGTTTCCACGGTGATGATCAAAACAGGGAGAAATAGGGTATACAAGAGAGAATGAGTGTGCGTGTGTGTGTGTGTGTGTGTGTGTGTGTGTGTAGAGGGGGGGGCAGGAGGTCATGCTTAAATGTGGTTTGTTCAGGTGTGGCATATACGTAGGTAGCTACGCTCATCATGGAAGCCTGTTGGATGGAGGAGTCAATGAGGATGGAACAACATGATTGCAAAATGCTAAATTGCAAATGGTTTGGGACACACCAACCCTGACCCCCACTGGAGCTCCCTTTTTCTCTCTCACACACTTTCTCAATCACACACACACACACACACACACACACACACACACACACACACACACACACATGCAATGCAAATGACAAGATTATTATTAAGATTATTATATTAGTGTTGTGTTGACCTTAATGATAATATCAGTGTCTGGAAGACTAAATTGATGTGTTTGTTTGTAAGAAAGTGCTGGTAATCAGCTGTAATCCATAAGACGTCCATCCCCAAGGTTAGCAGTGAAGAAAGAAACACAGTCATTTGATCGAGCAGACAACGTGAATTTTACAAATCACAATGTTCTTAAAAATCTGAGATCAGAAATGCATGAAGCTGTCGAGCGGCCAATGTAACATAAGCATTCATAATCGAAAGCAATTTGAAGCATTATATAAACCACTGAAATAAAAGATAAAAACAATTAGCTTTTTGTATGAAAAAATTGAAAACAAATTGGACCTGCTCTATAATGTTATGGATAGACATGCTCAAACATGTACGGTCACGTCATATCCCTACCCATTTCACATGATAAAATCAATACACTACATTAATCCACCCCCAAAAACATAGCAGGGGAAACAAAGATAAGACCGCAAACCCACTCCTTCCTTGTTATGGATCCCTTCCCCCTATTGATTGACCTGGTTGGCCTGAGCAGAGGGAGCAGGTGCTGAGCAGCCTTGAAGGAGACCAGGCCTGACAGACCCTCCCATCCATGGAGGTGAGGACTGATGAACACTGACAGTTGGTAAACACACACACGCCATTCTGGTTGGAGTATGTGTAACGGAAACTAGCAAATAGAGTGCTCTGCCGTCATTGTCCTTGTTAAATATCTTGTCCCCTAGGGACAAAGACCGGTTCTTTTCCCTCTTGAGGAGAAGGAGACGTTTCGACAACAAAAATCATCCTCATAGTCATGTCCTGTTTATGAGCCAATGTTTTTTAGTATTTTTCTAATGTAAGCACTCCTTTAATCTTTATCTTCATTTTGACATCCTAGGACAGGTTTGTCTTACATCAAAAGTACACTCCAACATTCAATCTTATCACACACTAGTTGTGGGTTGGGTTTTGGCTTTGACTTATTCTGCGTGCTTGAGACTTTTGTCCTTTATTCGACAGCATTATTTTGTTCCATTCCATAGTTAAAAGTTTTGTCATTACAAACGTATTCTTGAATAATACCTCAGAAGGCAAAGTGTTATATTATGCATCTTATTATATCATGTGTTATATTATGCATACGTTCATGGCATAAAGGATCCTGCTCTGCCCTGTTTGATGAAAGTCCTGTCAGTCAGAACTGGATGGAACTCAGAAGCTGGGTGATGTCGAGAAGGTTGAAACAAGTTCACAGCTGATCCCCTCTCCTTATCGCTCTCCCTCCCTCTCTCTTTCACCCCCCCCCCCCCACCCCACCCCCTTCTCTCTTAAACACACAGGCAGCAAAGGCAGCCCTGCTTATCACCATGGCAACCCCCAAACCTAATGATGTCAAACTAGATATACATTTGACCTAAGAAGCTACTTCCTCCTTTAGCACGCATCATGGACAGGGTGGTGAATATATATATGTATTTAAAGAATAAGAAAGAGAGAGAGAAGTAGAGAGAGAGAGAGAGAGAGAGAGAGAGAGAGAGAGAGAGAGAGAGAGAGAGAGAGAGAGAGAGAGAGGGGTTGCTGAAGTGCTGTGGGAGAAGCCAGTCTAAACAGCCTTGTATGGATTTGATGAAACAACAAGGAAAGAGTAGCTTATTGATTGGTGTTTGCGGCAGTCCTCTTCCTCTTGGGAGGAACGGAAAGGTGCTTTTACAATCTGGTCAAACAAACAGAAGGAGAGGTCGATTGGTAAGTGTCTATTTGCCTCTCAGACCAATAATCCTCTTTTATGGAACCCTTTGGAAGACAGATATACTAAAGAATGGAAATACTCTTTCTCAATGCAGAGGAAAATCAGCAAATTAATCAATAAATTGTTTGGCAGATATTTGTCAAACAAAACGTTAATTGTCATTATTAGACATCAAAAGTGAAGGTTCCTAAGTGTGAGTAGTTGATCACATTAATTACTAATATTTTACCTGGGCTAGAAAAATGACACAGAAAGGCTTATTCAGAACCCATCAACAGAAGACAGGAGACAATGTTGTAGAAATCATGTAAAAGAAAATTAACATTAAAAGGAAATGCCAGGTTTAATTATGAAGGTCTCATTAGGCCCATGCATGAATCCCCTGTTAATGTGTGTGAGCGTGTGCGTGCGTGTGTGTGTGTGTGTGTGTGTGTGTGTGTGTGTGTGTGTGTGTGTGTGTCTGTGTGTGTGTGTGTGTGTGTGTGTGTGTGTGTGTGTGTGTGTGTGTATGTGTGGGTGTTTGCACGTTTTTTCCCGGTAAAAAGTGAGTCATACACGTTGTCCTATCCTTTCACATTTTGAAGGCTAATTAAAGCACAGTCTTTCCTATCCTGCGTCACCTTTGTGTTACCTTCATTCCTTGGCACTGATAAAGCATGTACACTGTCATGAGCTGTGAACAATTTACATCACAATTCTCTGGCTGTATGCATGCAAGGCGGTCAGAGATTCAGTTCCACCTCTCTAGTGCCTCAACCTCTCCTAAAGGGAGGCATTATTCACCGTAGAAAACACCTTATATAAAAAGGGATCAAATTCCTTATTTTGGCGGTACTATATATTTGGTAAATTCTTTAAAACAAGCAAAGTTCCTTCAGTAAAAGGAGACTTTATATTTCTGTGTGTTTTGCTTTCCACAGGAAAAAAGATCAAATATAGACACAGCCAAACTGTGCCAATAGAATGTATTCTTGCACTGCTAAAGTCAATTTCAGAACAATTTGCATGTGCAAGTACTTTAGTCTCCCCAGCCTTGTATAAGTGTGGCCATCTCTACATTCACTTTAAACCCTATGCAGAACTCTGGTCTCCTGAGGGGACCCAGTCTCTGTGTGGATTGCAAAGAGCAAAGGGAATTCATAAACTCAGCAATGAAAAGGAACTGCCCTGATGACCCCAGGCCCTTGTTACCACCTTCACCGTCCACTCCCCCTCTCACTCCTTCCCCACAGCATGTTTGCTACCACGAAACCACTCAATTAGGAACCAATGGGATGTAGATCAGCCTTTTTTATTTTGAGGGAAACAATTAAAAGCAACACGGGGGTTTAAAGGAGGTTGAACATCGATTTGATGTTTTCCCATATGGTGCTTTGAAATGGGTTGAGCATGAAAATAATGCTGTAGGAACGACATCAAAAGATGGAATGTTATGTTTGAATAATAAAAGAGACCCTCTATCATCTAATTTAGACATTATGACATCTGTATTCAGTCTGAAGCAAAGCTTTCTAGTCAATGCAACAAATTACATTTCAGGTGACATTTTGCTATTAAAGGCCTGAGAGCAGTACCAAAATCTTTTCCTTCTATTGACAAGGACATTACTAGTCATTTCTTTTAAAACCACCATGAGGCAAGAAAGAGCTTTACAGCTTTGACACTGCAGAGGTAAAACAAAGTAAACAGGCATAATAAAGATCATTAGAACATTATTTTGTGTGGTTGGTCTAAAGATTTTCACATTCAGGTTATTTTTCAGGGAAAAGTAGCTAACAATGGCAAGCCTTGGGGTGTTTTAGATGACCAAATATAATGTAAATCACTCAATAGACTGTTTTGTACCTAGGGGTGTATCTTATCCTTCTTGTTCTGTTGATAATCTATAAATATATTTCACACTCCAGTTTGGTTTGCCAGAGAGTGCTGCTGACATCCTTGAATCTCCTTGAAATTATGCCTTCATATTTCCTAACTTTTGAAAAATGAAAGATTTCATGATCCTTTCTTTATCCCGTTGACCCGGATCCTACATGCAGCCAAACCATAAGTTGGGGTTTCAACAAACAACCTGGTTTCTGTCCCCCAACAATGTCCAGCTATTTGCACTTTCCATGTCATAATGTGTTATAATACTCTAACCGATAAGACATTCTGCACAAAATATGTTTGTGGGCTTTGACTTTCTTTAGATTTTCATTTTATTAATTTGTTTGAAGAGATATTGCTTGAACACTGGCTTATTACAGTAAGCATTACATAATAACTTTGAAGTGAAAGATCCTTCACCAGAAGTGCCTTGAGAAAGTAAAGAATTTAAATTCACCTTGAATTTAATCACAGTAGAAATCAATGTCCTGCAAAACAGAAAATGGTACCCACATTTTTCAAAATATATGAATAAGATAAGTAACAAAATATGTGAGCACTGTAACCCTATATTTATGTATTTTCTTTTTTTTGCTGATTATGTATTAAAACCCTGCATTCCTAATTTAAGCTCGGCTCAGAGCTTATTAAGTGAATAAAAGCTGCAGTCAGAGATTTACTCACATTTGTGGGAATGTCCACAGTGTCTTTCTGGTACGTATACGTCTCTTTGACCATGGTGGCAGGGAAATAACCAACGATGCCCATCTGGTCAACGTAACGCTCACTATACACCTGCCAGAAATAAGAACACAATGTTCACTAGATGAATAAGGAGTACATGTGTTTTTCCTGTATGGAGTTAACATACCAGAACAGAACAGGGAACCCACTGTAAAATACAACTTCACACCATGTTAGTTCTAAAAAGTCTCACATAGATTTGTGTGAATAGGCAGCAGTTTATTTTCGCCCTGTTAGTGTAAAGATGAATTATCTTGATAGACGATTCAAGTTCAGATGAGGCGAACTGTCATAAACAAAAACTTCCTTCCAATCCAGCTGAAGATCATTATTTCTCTATGGACGTACGCTTCCAGACCAAAAGACTCCAGTGCCCTCCGCTGGTGTGAGTTTAGAATACACGTAGATCATCTGGCCTTTTCGAATGTTGATGAATCTGCAGTCAGGAGCCGTAAAGTCATCCAAGGCCGTAGCCATTGACAGAGCATCTGATGAAGAACATGCCAAAACACGTAAAGGGAAAGTAGGAACAGGGCAACAATGGATGTTCTCTAGAGAACCTTACTTTTTTCCCTTCCAAAAATGATTTGCTGTGGCTCTGACCATATGCTTTTACAAGACGAATCAAGCCAGAACCTCAAGATCATCTTGAAATTACAATAGATGGATTCACTGCCAATAATATGCAGCCCTCAGGGAGCTACTCAACTTACATGAGCAATCCTCATCTGCACACATTTTGCTGTCTGCCAATTTGTCCATGAAAACGGGTGCTGTTGTTGTGACGCGTAACAATCCAACGGTTAGGAGAAAAACGAAAAGTCTCCGCATAGAGTTCATCATGAAAACAGATCAAATGTGAGGCTGAAAGAGACCGTTTCTGAAATAACTCGCAGCTGTGAAATTCCGAACATTCTCAAGTGTACACAGTGGGCAGAACCCATGTATTGCAGGGTCTCTGTCCAATCAGAGGTGACCCATAACATCACATTCTAGAGCGATACCAAATAAAAAAGGAAAATGGGTATTCACAGGCTTTGCATTATGTACAAAATATTTGGACTCCCACTACAGTTGGTAAGTTACTAAAAGTAAAAATAAATAAACAAATAAATAAAACGCTTAAAAACTTTGTGTATTATTTTGTACCTACTGTAGTATTTTTAATTTAGTACACAAACCTGTCAGCCTACTTACAGTAATACTTTTTTCCTCAGTAAAAATACAAACATTGAGTTGACGACTTAAAGGTCAGGAAGATGAGCCTTAAGGAATTAGCATAGCCATGGCCAAAAGGCTATTGTGTTTTGTTGGAAATATGATTGTTTGGCCTGAATCAAGCTGATGCCCACAAAATCACTTTTAGAGATATTTTTGAAGAAGGTATGTAACTGGATAGGCTCACGGAATGCCTTCGAATGGCTTTGGTTGCTCCAGCATTCCGGCTCTTCAACCAATCTCCAAATCACCCATACCTGGGTTTGCTTAGTACAATTAACAGGCTTTTTACAATCACATAGGCAGTCATCTCAGAACCTGGTGCTAATCTTTTAGAACCTTAGACACAACACTCATAACCATAAGCACTTGCAACACAGGCTGTCACGTGTTACAAAATCTTACATTTTGCATTCAATTCTTTGACTTCAGACAAATTTGATCAAGTCCCGAATTTATCAATTGAAAACACCATAGGAACATTAGTTTAGATCACCCAAACACAATATATCGATAGTTTCACTGTTTAATTGAGGGTACATGAATACATGTTTCAATATGGTTCTAAAGGCATTTCTGCAAAAGCAATAGTGGTGATTCATTTAGAAAAATGTGAAATGTGTTTAATGTATGGAATAAAATCCCAACCTTAGGTCTAAACCAAATGAAGTACAGCAACAAAGTGTCAATTAAACACATCGTCCTCAACTGGCTGTCTTGAAACGCAAACCCTTTCTCTCTACCCCATCCTCTCACACCACGTCTCAAAGGAGGCCCACCGCCACCTCTCAAAAGGGACACACCTTTCCTCCGGCTCTTCCTCCTCCACCTCCTGCTCCTCTTCCTCGTCTCACTGTGTGACCTCGATTATGACTTGCATAGCCAGTGTAAGGGCCAAATGTGGGCACGCTCACGGATGTTGAAGTCTGACCTGTGGTTCAGAGGTGAAGGAAGGGCCTGAGTGAAGGCCAGGTCACCAAAGCGATAACATGTGCTTCTCTGAGACACTGAAGGCCATAGTAACATCATAGGGAGAGGCCTGTTCTTAAATGCAGATGTGTCCTTACATGAATACGTGGCCTTCTCAAAACTGGGCGATAACACTAGTGTTCCCCCTCGACCAATCACATGATTTGTTTAGATTAGACGATATACTCATTTCAACCTTGTCAACAAATCAGAACTTACTATGTCTTTAGACTGAACTAACTGTAGTACTTTCTCTTTGTACAGACCAGCTCTCTGTACTCATTAATACAATTGTTCTTTAATCATTGCATCTCACTCTGTTTAATTGGTTATTTTCTGTGAAGACCTGAAAATATCCATTACACCTGCCTATTCCATATTGTTGCTTTGTTGTTGTAGGTGAATGTGACACCATTTTTTATACTCTATCTAGCACAGTGTGAAAATGAATCATCAATGAGTTGTTACAGTAGTATTGCAAAAGCAATGATGAGAGCCAGCACATACATACTGTCAAAACTGAAAATATGGTCTGGCACAGTGGTACATAGCAACAGTTTCTGAAAAAGGATGGTGATAAAGTATTACATCAATAGATAATGTGGTTGATGTTTGACTGTAAATATCAATGGATGTCTTTACCCTGGAACTTTCATGATCTAAACATGGAATATCGTGTATCGGTTTTCATTGAAAGTTATACATTAGGATGCTATGGTTATAATTTTGAGCAATTGTATTTGTTGATAGTTTGAATCATTGTATGAAATTAAAATACTGTCATGTAATGTGTGAGTTGCATTTTTAAATTTAAATACTTTGATGTAATGTTGTGTCCTTTGGAACTTGTTATTTCTGTTCTATGAACAAATTATTTTATGTTTATCTGTATTGTATCAAAGCTAGTGAAAAACGTGTTTATAGTTTTGAAAATATAACATTTGGATGATCTGTTCTGTGAGGCACTTGTCTGTCTCTAATTTTAATTGGAAACCTTATTTAATACAGGGAAGGATTGAACTAAAAGTAAAATATTTGGGATTATTTTCCACAAATATTTGAAAAAGTACACAATAAAATGTGGGGCCGATTTAAGTTGGCTGATGCAAAAGCTTTGAGTGCGCTTATTTTAATATCGTGGTCAGCCTAAATGTGTGGACGATGCGCCAGTCCAATGCGCTGCATAGAAAAAAAGTGGAGATCTTTGCACACTCGGACACTCCCGATTCATAAAACCTTGACACCCACTGACGTAGCATTGACGTAATTCCACCTTCCACTCAAAACGAGTCAGTGTTGTTATTATCCTGTGATGGGACAACCGCTTTTGTATTTCCATCGGGACTGTTTCTTCTTAGCAGGTCTAACACAAACTTCTGCATGCTCCTCAGGTTTACTTGCTTCAGAACCAGTATTACATAGCTAGGTCCCAAAGACAGTCACCATGGATGCACAGGTATCAGAGCTTTTTGGTACAGGATCCGGACAGAATTCTGGATCTCAAGGAGTTGGATCTAACGTGAGCCCGGGAAACAGTTTTGGAATAGTTTCAAAAAAATCTTTTACAAAAATTAAGAGGGCAAAAGGGAGATCATCTCGACATTTAAAACCAAGCAACAACCCCCCGTATCTGCCCCCAGAGGTAAGATTTAGAGGAAGCAGTCCATTTGGTTGCTAGCTACTAGCTAGCTAACTTTATCTAAACTAGCGTAGTTGGTTAGCTAGTATAACACATTTTAACATTATGTTAGCTAACTCAGTCATGGGATTAGTTAAACAACTATTGACGTGGATAGCCGACATTAATATGTAACGTTAACTGCGGCAAACGTTAACCTTGCTGCTTATTGAATCATCGAACTATAAAACACCGTCTGGAATAGAGAAAATTAGGTTCTACCCTATCAACTAATTTCATCAAGACCTAACGTTAACTGTATTTGTTGTCATGCAACCGTGTGCAAATTTGTCGAAGCTATTGCAGCTTTCTGATCCACTTCCTTCAAGTTCACTTTATTAAAGTTGACTCTTGCTAGGTAACGAATCGGCCCTGGGTAACGACTAACGATGTTAACCTGGCAACCAACCATGACACGTAGCCAGCTAATCCGAATTGGATGCCATAAACAGCATTAGCATTTTAACTTATTAATAATAATTTGCGAGGCAAATTAGAGTGGAAACAGCTGTGTTGGTAAATAAGGGGGCGGGACTGCTAGACCCACTTTCCAGAGGGTTTCAAACCATGTACACGTCACTCTCAGTTTGACTTTCAGTATCGTTTACTGCCAATAAACATAGTATCGTCTACACACACACCCTATTGTTTCCACCTCAACATCAGTAATTACGAAAATATTTGTATTATTTTTTATTACAGCATGGTTGTATATAGGAGCGACGCCCCTGATTGCATAACTTTGCATCAAATTACATCTTTGTGTCATTCGCAGCCTTGGTAACTAATGCTTGTTTGACCCAGCTTTTAGTTCAATTCACAACATGATAGATTTTCTCATTCATTCAGATTTTGGTTCTTTCTGTCGACTTTTCTTTTTTCGAAAACACAGTCCCATTGTTTTCCCGCTATTGTTTGATTTCTCTTCAGTTTGACAGCTGTTGTCCCCCTCTCTGTGTGTCTCTTTCAGGCTGAAGAGGGAAACATAGAGTACAAGGTAAGCAAAAAAATGCATTGGCATAGGCTTCTCACAGGACGCATCCAATGATTGGACACTTGCTGGGTAGAACTAACAGCTAGACTGATGCTGCCTCTAGTCAAATTTAAAGATAGTGATATACTTTTTTTTAGACACTAGTCTATTTTATTACACACTAAGTTGTCCTGGTTATTTACCATGTCTCTCTCCCTCTCTGTAGCTTAAGCTGGTGAATCCAACGCAGTATCGCTTTGAGCACCTGGCCACACAGATGAAATGGCGTCTTCAGGAAGGGCGAGGAGAAGCTGTCTATCAAATTGGTGTAGAGGACAATGGCATGCTTGTGGGCCTACCAGAGGAAGACATGAAGTCATCGCTAAAGACCCTCCGTCGGATGGCCGAGAAGTAAGGCGTCTGGCACGTTATGGTCTGACCCCTGACAAGAGGGGGGAGGGGGGGGGGGAGTCACTCTGGTTATGGTCTGACCCCTGACAAGAGGGGGGGGGGTCACTCTGGTTATGGTCTGACCCCTGATAAGAGGGTGGGGGTCACTCTGGTTATGGTCTGACCCCTGACAAGAGGGTGGGGGTCACTCTGGTTATGGTCTGACCCCTGACAAGAGGGTGGGGGTCACTCTGGTTATGGTCTGACCCCTGACAAGAGGGTGGGGGGTCACTCTGGTTATGGTCTGACCCCTGACAAGAGGGTGGGGGTCACTGGTTATGGTCTGACCCCTGACAAGAGGGGGGGGGGGGGTCACTCTGGTTATGGTCTGACCCCTGACAAGAGGGTGGGGGTCACACTCATTTGCAACTCAAATAAACAACATGCCTGGGCTCTCAGAGACATAATGTTACTTTGTTGAAACACTGGTTACAACGTGTACACAGGTTTTGGAACGACACACCCTTGACTGATGTTACTTGATTGTTGATGTATAGTATTGTTGTACTAGCTGTTAGTTTGTGTTGGTTTGTCTCAGAGTTGGAGCGGACATTACTGTCCTTAGAGAGAGAGAGGTGGACTATGACAGTGACATCCCTCGTCAGGTCGCTGAGGTGCTGATACGGAAGGTGCCTGATGACCAGCAGGTTAGTGGGCCTCCAGCAGTTTCTCCTTACACTGCAGAGGAGATGGTCTACTCAAGATGGGCCATTTTGAGATGTTACCAAGGAGTTTAGCCTGCAACAATGCATGCCTTAATACTTATTGTTTGGTTAGGTGTAATTGTGTCAATGGCGTTTGTTTGTGTAGTTCCTGGACCTGCGGGTGGCTGTGCTGGGGAACGTGGACTCCGGGAAGTCCACTCTGCTGGGCGTGTTGACACAGGGGGAGCTGGATAACGGGCGGGGCCGCGCACGGCTCAACCTCTTCAGACACCTGCACGAGATCCAGACCGGACGCACCTCCAGCATCAGCTTTGAGATCCTGGGATTCAACAGCAAAGGAGAGGTGAGGAGACGGTCCTAGTTCTATGTTAACAAGACCAAGTCAAACCCCCTCACTGATAATAGTGGCTGGGTGGTAGAGCCAGGTTTGCTTGACGACTGATTGGGTCCTAAGCGGAATGCCTGGTTGGTCTTTGTCTCTCTTTGATCAGGTGGTAAACTACAGTGAGTCTCGGACAGCAGAAGAGATCTGTGAGAGTGCCTCTAAGATGATCACATTCATTGACCTGGCGGGCCACCACAAGTACCTTAAGACAACCATCTTTGGCCTCACCAGCTACTGCCCTGACTTTGCCATGCTGGTTGTCGGTGCAAACACTGGCATAGGTGAGCATCTTTCTACTAATATCCAGACTCTGTCCTTCAGATTATAGGCTGGAGTCATTTACATTACTCTTGTTTTATGGCGGATTGACATTGAAAGTGTTAATAATTAGTGTTTGTATCTTCACAGCTTACTTAAGGCAGCAGATGTTGAGCATTACTCTGTCGTGTGAGGTCTAACATGTCTTTTGATAAGTAGAAAGTTAAGCTAGAAAAAGGATGATACCGTCACCCTATTGGTCTGTTAAAGCCTGGCCTCCTCAGAGATGTCAGACCTCCTCCCAGGTCTCATTGTTTGTCCTGTCTCTACCTTCAGTCAGTAGCTGCCATACCAGTCCATGTCAACACCTTGTGTGGCTCTGTTTGGTTGCTAGGCTCCAAGCCAGGCTCCAGCTTTCTGTTTGTGCTTTTCTAAACCCTGCCCTCCCTCTCTGCCTGCCACTGCCAGTCTAAGAATATCTCAACTAACTTACAATCACCCAGGACACGGGCAGCACCGTGGCTGGTCAACCCGAGAACTGTATCTGACACTGCTAATGTTGCTGATAATGCCAAAAGTCAAGGACGTACTCACTTATAAGTTCAGGACAGAAATCAATCCCATAAGCAACTGTCCTTGCATGCACCTCTTGCCATTGGTCCGCCTCAGGGACATAACCAATATAAATGACTTATGCTTAGTTGAATAAAGTCAGATTAATAGCTAATGACTGCCGTTAATATTGGGGATATCAGACAGAGATAGGAGATAGGCCCTGATTAGAATGTTCATTGGCTTGTGTTGTTTACAAAGCCCCAGCTGTACGTGCTATCCTGTCTGGGAAAGTTTTGGTTTTGGTTTTTATTGTACCATCATAAACAAAGAAATGTTGTATCATGACTTTAGATTAACTGTGTTGCTTAAACAGTTTGAGATTTGGGTTATTTCAACTCTGTTACATTTCTTCGAAAAGGAGTTGTCAGAAGTGGGATTCGAACCCACGCCTCCAGGGGAGACTGCGACCTGAACGCAGCGCCTTAGACCGCTCGGCCATCCTGACATAGCTTTCCAGGCTTCCAAATATCTATTCCTCGTCGTTATTACAAGAGATTCACAGCAGAGATAATTAGAGGCAGCTTGCTATTTAGATTAAGTAAACAGTTTATGGTTCAGTTTATTCAGTCAGGGCCTTATTTCTTTGAAAAGTATTTGTCAGAAGTGGGATTCGAACCCACGCCTCCAGGGGAGACTGCGACCTGAACGCAGCGCCTTAGACCGCTCGGCCATCCTGACTGATTCGTGATACGATCTTTACTCGTATTGTCCGCGTGTCAGACCTGGCAGTAGGCCCAGAATAAGGTGCTGGAATTTAAATTTGGAAAGTATCTTATTTTAACTGAGAATCTCAATTTAAATAACACAAGAAGAACATGGGTTTCCATGTAATTAGAGTAGAGTTGATCACAATTCGATGAAAATGCTGTCTAGCTAGTTTTTTTGAATGGCCTAGGAAAACTAGTGTAAAATCCGTACTACTTTTAAATGCGTCTCTTGTATTTTGTAGTTTGTATTTATCATTGCAGTTCAAGTTTAGCCATTTACAATCCCTAGTTAGGATAGTATGTTTTTGTACTATTATGTTATGTATTTTTGAGCTATTCCAAGCATAGATATACACTGGGTTGTTAACTGGGTTGCTTTTTTTTTTTTTAACCCTGTGAGCTTCATTTAAGGACATTTTAGTTAAGCACGTTCAACTTTTCAGAATCTTGATACAAAGCTTTACAACATGAAACATGTGCATTTATGGAAGCATATCGCTCTCAAAATAGGCCTACATTAAGTGGCAATGTAATCCTTAGATTGTGAACTTTGTGTCAAATGAAATTTCAGTAGTTAGCATTTTCCTTTACGATTCCATATTCACATTCGGTGAAGGTAGCAATATCAAATGTTAAAACAAATGAAACAGCGTCAACATGGCATCTTCATTGCGTTATGTCATGCTCCCTGAGTCAATAGTAAAATTGAAATGCGATCAGTCAGCCATCCCATCAAGCCTATGCCTAAACTTCGCTTGTTGGTATGGTATTTATCATATACTTTTGTGTGAGCAATCGTCATCCACTCTTAATTTAGCATTGAGTTGGGTTGTCACGTTAGCTAAACCTTATCATTGTTGATGACGCTATTAAGTCGAGTATTATTAAATTGAAGGCTAGTGTCTTTTTTTATTTGATTTTTAGCATACAATATAGACGTAAATATACAGGACGGCGTTATTATTACGCTATAGAGCAAACAAGCAGACAACTGACCTAAGCAACACTTCTACCACAGTCACGTCTAGGCTAGGGAAAATTGATTAAATTAAATTAGGAATAAGAGAGACGCCAGGCTGACACACTTTGTGTCCTCTCCTGCTCACAGGCACTGGGAGTCCCGGTTAGGTATTTCCTCCTCTCCTCTCCCACTTACGGCCCCTTTCCTCTCCGAAGGCAAATGTTCCACTGTCATCCGGTTAGGTATTCCCCCTTTCGACTTAGCTCCGGGAGTTAAGGTATATTTGTGATTATTGGCTGATTATAAAACTCACGTGGACACACATATTAATAGATTCGTTTCCGATCTTATATTTCTGTGTTGCGTAACGTTTAGTTGCTATGTCGATAACCTCAGCTATAATGCTCGGTCAACCTAACGCTAAATGCTAATACCTTTTTCGGGCGAAATTTACTTATGTATTTGTGTTATCAGCAGGGGCGTCAGGATACGTTATCCAGGCAATCTGGTCAATGTTTCCGTGAAAAGTATTTGTCAGAAGTGGGATTCGAACCCACGCCTCCAGGGGAGACTGCGACCTGAACGCAGCGCCTTAGACCGCTCGGCCATCCTGACGTATTGATCAGCGAGTTTTAACTCGGTAGGTCTCTGGAGAGAGGCAAATTTGTGTCGCATCTGGCAGAAAGGAGTTCCGCTGTATGTGTTCAACATGATTTGTCTGCAGTTTAGCGACTACACTTTACTATGGACCCTTGCATAGATTCAGGGTTTTCATTTGGTGTTGTAAAACAAGGCTTCGTTTAATCATGAGATAAACAGAAAGTAATTGTAAATGTAGGGTTCTGTTTGTAGGTTCTCAATTCATAACAGGTTATTAAACTTTTAGGGGTTGTAAGTTTACTGTTGGCGTTTTGGGGCATTACTGGTGTCCCACCTCTGCATTACCAGCTGTGTTAGCCAGTTTTCTGACCAAAGCATTTTCAAACACCAACTTGAGATTATGCCATTATGGAGCACACAGACAAATGTTTTAACGCGATTTCATGTACTTTCTCCATATTGTCAAAATTGTGAGACTGTTAGGTTTGATTGAAATTAGAGGCTGTGTTTTAGTTCCCATGAAAATAACCATTTACCTATTTTCTTTGGTTTTGCGTGCCTACTATTTGGCCCACGCCTTCATGTTGCAATGTTTTCAAACTCAAGGGATATTTTTACTTGTGGGATGTGTACAGGGTGGCCCTGGTATGTGTACAGGGTGGCCCTGCTGCACAGGTTGGGTCACTTAAGCATGCCATGATAGGAACTAGGTCAGGAATGCTGACCATCCTAACCATGGAGCACACAGGGAGAGGATACTGTCCCCGTAACCCAAGTCTCCCGCTTGAATTATGAAACAGAGTAATGGATCTCGGCAGCCTGGAGGCCCTATAGGCTGGGGGGATATCTTTTGCTAGCCCAAAAGAGCTGTAGGGAGTGGCCCATATCGTACTGTGAGGCTTCACCACCCAGAAATAGATGCTGTCAGTCAATCATTAAAGTTGGATAAGACGGGGACTTTGATCAGTCAACCAGAGCTCTGGAATGGTCTATGCCACACACCTGTAAGATCACATCACGTCACACTCCACGCTGCAGGTAAACATCTGTTAATGTAGACCCAACAGCGTACTAGGGCTGCACAATATGAGAAAAGTATGTGATAACGTAGTTGAATATTGCAATAACGATATGTTTGCGATATTAAAGAAATTGAAGTGCACACAGCACTGCCTTTCTGCTGCTTTAAGTATACTATTCAGAAACAACAGATTACCTATTGCATTTTTTACTTTATTGGACAAATTGAACATGTACCTTAAAAATAAAGCACCAATAAAATATATGTATGAATGATAATTCCATTTGAAAGTCTCTCTCTCTCTCTCTCCCACTGCCTCATACAGTGCCTAATGGTAAGGGCTGTCTGATTGGCCAAATATATCCACATGGTGAAAAGCATGGCGCATATCAGACAAAATAGCGCATGCAAATAAAGTCATTTTCAAAGAATCATCATGTGATTTGTTCAGTATAGAGCCAGTATAGAGAGAATAAAATATTGCAGTCTTTTGCGATGTGTTTATTGCCTAGGTTGACATCACGATGATGATAAATATACAATATATTGTGCAGCCCAACAGGGCACTGGTAGATAAAACAGAAAAGATTGACTACAGTAAGTCGGTCCAACTCCTAGGTCTATTTGTTGTGCTGGCAAGCCTGAGTGGGGATCTGCTGGTGGACGGGAGGCAGGTTATTTGAGGCATCTGTCCAAGCTAGCAAGTTCCACTCGGAAAGAGGGGGAGGCTTTTTTTGCCACTACGTGGGATACTTGCGTGCTGATATTTGCAAGCTAGAAAACAGTCAGCTGTGTTTTAGTTGGTAAAGCGTCAGTGTATTTTTGGACCGCCCACCAGCCTGTCAGTGAGTGCTAAGCTCAGTGCCCTTCAACTCCAGATTCCACACTCAAGCTTCCGACATGCTGTCTATATTTCACCAACCCCCTCCAACTTGTTTACATGGCTATTCCCTGCATTTGCAAGGTGAATCAACTAGCCCAGCCATTTCAGCCGAGATAAACAAAAATGATTTGGTTTGAAAGCTTTTTTTACAAACTATATTTTGGATGACATGCTAAGCTAGCCACTCCATATATAACTGGCACGGCTTCCCTCTCCATTACTTTCCTAATCCCAGTCAATACTCCTGACATTGGAATCTCAATATCCATTTTCATATTCATATTCATATGATCTTCCCTGGAAAACAATGTGATGCTGACCTTGACTGTCTCAAAGCCCTTTAGTTTGGATTTGAAGT
This sequence comes from Aplochiton taeniatus, assembly GCA_017639675.1. Taxonomy (NCBI): domain Eukaryota; kingdom Metazoa; phylum Chordata; class Actinopteri; order Galaxiiformes; family Galaxiidae; genus Aplochiton; species Aplochiton taeniatus. The sequence continues at coordinate 508,305 of CM030184.1, forward strand.
TAGAACTGAATTATGGTCATTGCTCAACAGAATAGCAACGATTACATACTGTTTTGATCTTTATTGGCATTTATAAATGTCATTTCCCTCTCTCTCTCTCTCTCTCTCTCTCTCTCTCTTTCTCTCTCTCTCTCTCTCTCTCTCTCTCTCTCTCTCTCTCTCTCTCTCTCTCTCTCTCTCTCTCTCTCTCTCTCTCTCTCTCTCTCTCTCTCTCTCTCTCTCTCGCTCGCTCTCTCTCTCTCAGCTGGTACCACGCGAGAGCACCTTGGACTGGCCCTGGCTCTGAAGGTGCCCATCTTCATTGTGGTCACTAAGGTGGACCTGTGTGCCCGGTCTACGGTGGAGCGAACCGTGCGGCAGCTGGAGCGCATCCTGAAGCAGCCGGGCTGTAACAAGGTGCCCCTGGTGGTCAACACTGAGGATGACGCTGTTACCGCCGCCCAGCAGTTTGCCCAGTCGCCCAGGTAACAGCCGGACCACCACAATTTCCCTGTGAATGTGTACACAAATTACATTTCTATAATTTGTGTGGCTTACCAAGCGCCTGAAATATTCTGGACGTAATGTTTGAGGCTAAATTCAACTTTTAAAGTTAGTGAAAAGCAGTGTAAACTGAGAGACAGTAGTTTGGTGGTACGTCGTGTGTCTTGATCACGGGACTGTGTTGTGGCCTCTGCAGCATCACGCCCATCTTCACGCTGTCCAGTGTGTCTGGGGAGAGCCTGGACCTCCTCAAGGTCTTCTTCAACATCATCCCCCCCCTCAGCAACAGCAAGGAGCAGGAGGAGCTCATGCAGCAGCTCACAGAGTTTCAGGTATGGGGGGGTTACCTACAGTTGTGTGAAAATGTTTTTGCCCCCCTGCATATTTGCCACACATAATTGGTGAAGATCTTCGAACTAACTCTGCGACAAAAGAAGCCCCCTTGGTTACCTAATCAATCAATTAACCAAAGTTATTTGAAAATAGAATTCAACTAGATTACACACACCCAAGTTGATCCCTGCCAGCCCTGTTCAATCTAAACACCACTTGAATAGAACAGTTTAAGCAAACTGAAGCCAAGTCCCATATTCTTCACACGACTGTATAAGCCACTAGAAGGGGTTGACACTATCCCCCATCTGTAATGTACACACTCCCTCCGGGTGTTTGATGGCCGCTTGCCTCTGTCCAGGTGGACGAGATCTACACTGTGCCAGAGGTGGGGACTGTGGTGGGAGGAACTCTGTACAGGTTGGTTTGTATTCAGTCGCCCTCCTTCTGCCTCTCTACTCTGACAGTGTGGTACAGTCTCTCTCTGTAGACGCTTTAAGCCCTCTCCCTGTGTTCCTGCAGCGGCGTCTGTCGTGAGGGGGAGCAGCTAGTGGTAGGGCCCACCGACTCGGGCCAGTTCCGCCAGCTGACGGTGTGCAGCATCCAGAGGAACCGCTCAGGATGTCGGGTCCTCCGGGCCGGCCAGGCCGCCACGCTAGCCCTGGGTGACTTTGACCGCGCCCTGCTACGAAAGGTCAGACCTTTACAAAAGACTGGGATGTTAGTACATAGTAAAGGCCTTATTCTGGGATGTTGTTAGTACATAGTAAAGGCCTTATTCTGGGATGTTGTTAGTACATAGTAAAGGCCTTATTCTGGGATGTTGTTAGCACGTAGTAAAGGCCTTATTCTGGGATGTTGTTAGCATGTAGTAAAGGCCTTATTCTGGGATGTTGTTAGCACGTAGTAAAGGCCTTATTCTGGGATGTTGTTAGTACATAGTAAAGGCCTTATTCTGGGATGTTGTTAGTACATAGTAAAGGCCTTATTCTGGGATGTTGTTAGCACGTAGTAAAGGCCTTATTCTGGGATGTTGTTAGTACATAGTAACGGCCTTATTCTGGGATGTTGTTAGCATGTAGTAAAGGCCTTATTCTGGGATGTTGTTAGCACGTAGTAAAGGCCTTATTCTGGGATGTTGTTAGTACATAGTAACGGCCTTATTCTGGGATGTTGTTAGTACGTAGTAAAGGCCTTATTCTGGGATGTTGTTAGCATGTAGTAAAGGCCTTATTCTGGGATGTTGTTAGTACATAGTAAAGGCCTTATTCTGGGATGTTGTTAGCATGTAGTAAAGGCCTTATTCTGGGATGTTGTTAGCACGTAGTAAAGGCCTTATTCTGGGATGTTGTTAGTACATAGTAACGGCCTTATTCTGGGATGTTGTTAGCACGTAGTAAAGGCCTTATTCTGGGATGTTGTTAGTACATAGTAACGGCCTTATTCTGGGATGTTGTTAGCATGTAGTAAAGGCCTTATTCTGGGATGTTGTTAGCACGTAGTAAAGGCCTTATTCTGGGATGTTGTTAGTACATAGTAACAGCCTTATTCTGGGATGTTGTTAGTACATAGTAAAGGCCTTATTCTGGGATGTTGTTAGCACGTAGTAAAGGCCTTATTCTGGGATGTTGTTAGCATGTAGTAAAGGCCTTATTCTGGGATGTTGTTAGCACGTAGTAAAGGCCTTATTCTGGGATGTTGTTAGTACATAGTAACAGCCTTATTCTGGGATGTTGTTAGCACGTAGTAAAGGCCTTATTCTGGGATGTTGTTAGTACATAGTAAAGGCCTTATTCTGGGATGTTGTTAGCACGTAGTAAAGGCCTTATTCTGGGATGTTGTTAGTACATAGTAACGGCCTTATTCTGGGATGTTGTTAGCACGTAGTAAAGGCCTTATTCTGGGATGTTGTTAGCACGTAGTAAAGGCCTTATTCTGGGATGTTGTTAGTACATAGTAAAGGCCTTATTCTGGGATGTTGTTAGTACATAGTAAAGGCCTTATTCTGGGATGTTGTTAGTACATAGTAAAGGCCTTATTCTGGGATGTTGTTAGTACATAGTAAAGGCCTTATTCTGGGATGTTGTTAGTACATAGTAACGGCCTTATTCTGGGATGTTGTTAGCACGTAGTAAAGGCCTTATTCTGGGATGTTGTTAGCACGTAGTAAAGGCCTTATTCTGGGATGTTGTTAGCATGTAGTAAAGGCCTTATTCTGGGATGTTGTTAGCACGTAGTAAAGGCCTTATTCTGGGATGTTGTTAGCACGTAGTAAAGGCCTTATTCTGTTATGTGGGCCAAGGTGACTTTACAGGTTATATAATCTAGTATAGCACAGCCTAGTAAGTCCAAATGGGATGTGATTGATTGAGTGAAACTTTGTTTTTCGATCTGCTGTCTGCCTCTCAGGGCATGGTGATGGTGAGTCCAGAGATGAACCCCACCATCTGCTGGCACTTTGAGGCTGAGATCGTGCTGCTGTTCCACGCTAAGACCTTCCACAAGGGCTTCCAGGTTACGGTGCACGTGGGAAACGTCCGGCAGACCGCCACCGTGGAGGCTGTGCACGGCAAGGTCGGCCCACTGTTTGGTCATCCTGTTGTTGTAGTCTAAGAAACCTTTTGGATCATTACCTAGGACTGGATAGACGATAAAGAAGGGCTGAACTACCACACATATCTTTGCTGACTGTAATGTTCCTTCTCTCATCTGTGTTTATGAACCCCCCCCCAACTGTCCGCCCCTCCATGGCTGTGCCGCAGAAGGAGCTGAGGACAGGAGAGAAAGCGGTGGTCAGCTTTAAGTTCATCAAGCACCCAGAGTACCTCAAAGTGGGGGCCAAGCTCCTGTTCAGGGAGGGGGTCACCAAGGGGATCGGACAGGTCACCAAGCTCCAGCCCGTGTCCCAGTACCAGCCCCCCCACCTCGATGAGCAGGAGGCATGGAGCGAAGGCCCCCGCCACGCTGCTCCCTCCCCCACCAGCTAATTCAATGAACCTTCATTGGCCTGGGAGGTTTCCTCTTCCAAAGGCCACTTTCTTCTGGGGGCTATGCACAGAACTTACTTCTGTCTTGCACAACTGGGTTTTTTCTTCTATGTGTTCTTAATTTTGTTCTCAACTATTGCTTTTCTAAAACCTTTGTCACTAAGCCAACTGATTCTCTCTTGAGCCTTTTAAAGAACTTTTTTCATTTCAGACCGTTTTTCTACTTTTTGAAGTTACCAACAGCGCCTATTAACACAGGAAAGCCTCTGTTAGTAACCGCCACCAAAGTGATATTGAACACCAAGTTACTTGAACAAATGCCCAGACGCCTGTGAATTATACTCAGTGGAAGCAGGGCATAAAGGAGAAGCTGAGTAGAAACAAACTGCTGATGATTCACAGCCTCAGAGAACAGTAGAAAACATAGTTGCATGCAAACTTAAGGTCAGTAAAACGATCCTGTCTGTTGTATTGTCTACCAAAAGGCAAAGTTATAAATCGATGCCTCTTTGGTAGACCAATGTTTTCAAGCGGCAGACATGAACTGGAATGGTAATAGAGTATTTTACTGCCAGCGCAGCTACAAGGATGTCTCTTCTAACACAGTCATCTCCATCAACATCCACAGCACTATCCCACAGCCTCTGCCCCTGATCCTCCTAGTGTCAGACTAAAAACAATAAGTCTTCATACATAGTTTCACTGTTTCAATATTCCTGGAATACCTTCTTCCGACCAAGCTGTTTTAAATCAAAGCTCATCAAACTGAAGGAGGGATTTTCATGAAACCACTTAATCTTTTCCATTTTGCATGCAGTACTGCTCCACAAAGCCGTTCTCTGTAAACCATGAGGCACTAAGTCCTCTTGATGGGATGGTATGTTAATGTCTAATAATGGTCTGATAATGGCACTTTATGTGACATGGTACTGTTCTGTGAGGTATGGGTAGAGTTGGAACTTCTTTTAATATAACTCTGTCAGAATGGCCTTTAGAAAGGTGTAAGTCGTTTTTTTAAGATAATGTTTGTGGCTCTGGAAAGCTGTATGAGCTTATCTGTAGTGATGCTGCCTAACTTGCAAGTGCTTTAGTTTCTCACTCAGGTCAGTTTAGTAGTTTTATTACAATGTAGACAGTTTTTCATTTTCACTGGAAGAACTACTCCAGTGATTGAAAAAGGTGTTGGTTATTTGCTTTGAGAGCTGACAGATTGATACAGTGGCTATTTCCCCAAAGAAATGCAATATCTTTTCAATGTTTAAAACAGTCCTTTTGAGGGCAATCGTGTTTATGGTATATTGTTTTGTCTTATACTTGTTAACAAGTTACTGATTTCACTCTGATATTGAAGGTGCCTTTAGTGCCTAATGCAACTTCTGAAGTAATATTATAGGACAACTTTTAAAAAACAACTAGAGTTGATCTTGCACCTCGAAATCACTTGAGATCTAGAAGATGACTGGTTCGTTGCTTGTCTTTCTGTAAGGTTACTGTTGGCTTTATAATGTGTGGCAGGTGACGCAAACTGGTTTGTGTTTTGTTTCACCTATAATGTTGTTCACAGTTTGTGTGCACACAGGGGTATGAACAGAATGTACTTCAACCAAAATATTTTATAGTGTTTCTTATAAAGAGCTTCTAAAATATGTTCAAAATAGATTTTTACATCTGAGGAATGTTTGTTTTTCGAAATTTGTAGTGGAGTAATGTTTCTCTATATCACGTTTTTTCAGACTATTTTAGTCCCTCAATTGCAACCTCTATCACATTGTCTGTACAATAGATGCAATGACTGTTTTCTTTAAACTTCTAATGTTATATTTGAATCATCTTTTTAGGATAAATAAGATAAATACATGTATGTACAGATCCAGTTTGTATATTAGGGTGTACATAAACTAAAAATTAAACAGCTATATTATCAAACTTTGTAATATTTTTTACATTATTTAATCCATGCGTCCCTATCTTTCTTGTGTGAAAAAAGTTCCTTGCACCATTGCACCAGCCCTGTCCTCTTATCGTCCGTTAGGGCGCATGCTTTTCTACCTTTGAGCTGATGCAAGACAAGTGAAAGCACTCCAGCTGATGTAAGGCCCTAGAATTGATTTGACCGTCCCGGAAAGCTCATTACAAAGCCTTACTAGACATCGGCACAGGGGATTCCCAGTGTATTTCAGGTCTCCGCCTCTTTTGGATGAAAACAAACAGACACTTTTAAACATAGGCCTACGGTATTTACCGATTAGACGATTAAGACTTAACTTTCTTCAACAAAATGTATTCAATTAAAACAAACTTGTGTCCACGTGCCTATCTGTTATTTTTGCATGTAGATTGGAGTGTTTTCCCCCACTTTTTAATGATACTACCTTTTATGTATTAGGCTACTTAGACTACTATAAATTTGCATTATGTGACACAGAAAATGTAATATGAGTTACCGTTTCATAAGTTAAAAAGAAACTTTAACGTAAAATAACTAATAACAGCATTTATATAATGTTTTGCTGAGGGATCAAAAGGATTGATGTACATTTTAACTTTATAGAAACCTTACTTTGAGGATTAGCAGTCTGTTATATTTAGGCCAAGTCTAAAGTAAAAAAAAATGTTAGACACATATAACCTTACTTACCTATATGATATTAAGAAATGATCAGAGATGCGCACGTCAGGGCTATTAAGGATAAAAATGACTGATTTCACTATTGATAGTGTCGTGGGAGTAATACTAGTAAGAGGTTTCTTGATGAATACATTTGGATTGGTATATGCCTAGTAATAGTGCCTAACGATGTAAATTTATACAACCTTCTAAATGTAAGGCTTGTGCCCCCCAAAAACTAAAGCAGCTAGATTATCTCTAAATTGACAAAACTCAATTTAGTAAAATTTAGTGAAAGAGTGACATCTGCTGGTTTACAGTAGGAGAATGACGATGTATCAAAAATATCCACGACAACAAACTGACTGCTTTCTTTTAAAGAAAAAGACATGCAATAAGCACATTTTTGAGTTAGTAAATATACATCTCTATACAGAATTTATTTTCACAGAAGTTTAAGTCAGATAGATAGTGGTAGTTAATAACGCAATTTTATCGCGAGACAAGCTCCCAGGTAAAAGAGTACAACCTAGAGGCACACACTCTCTTGTCAAAGCCAATAACATTGCCTGAATATTTTTTTTTTCATGATCGACATGGAAGTACGACAAATTAAATTCGAAAACACTTTGGGGGGAAGGAAATGGTCGAATCAAGGCAGACCTAGAGGCGGGTCATAGCTGTTCCGGAATTGACGTTTCACACGTGTATTTGTAAGCAATATTCACACACAAAATGACATGTACTTCATCAAATAGCAATTTTGCATGGCAATAAAAAGTTTTATCCGTTCACATTCTTGAAGTCACTCAAATTTTGGTGAGTAGTTTATAACTAAATATATTACAAATACAGTCCTCCTCTTCTTTGCTTTGAACTAGCTGACCAGAGCTAACGTTAACCCTAATACAGTAGCTCTTGAGACAGAGAGAAAGACACCATAAACGCTATGTATGCAAGCCTAGGTGTGTGCACTTGTGTAAACGTGTTTGCGAAAGAGAGGTAGTGCATGACTTGATATTAATTATCTTGGTTAAAGTGACACAATTGTGTAGGATGTTCCTTGTCTTTGGATGTTGATAGTAAACCAGTTATTTCCGCAGTTTTACTCTTAGTGATCCTCCCGGAGGATGAGTCATGGTGGTTAAGAAGAAAACAGTTGAAGTGGAAGCAGTGATTCTGGACCAGGAGAAGTTGGAGAACCTGAAAGGTGACTGGTCCTTCAGGAGGTTGAGGATGCTGGTGCTGCAGCTGATAATGACAATGATATCGTTTTGCATAACTTGATGACAAGGGAACCAAGGGTAATTATCTAACCCTGCGTCTGTGTGTTTCTGTAGCCTCCCTATCTGTGGATGGAGGAGAGGATGGAGTCAGACAGCTGGCTCACACCCTAAGGGACTGTCTGATGCTGACAAACCCAGTGCAGCAGATACAGTTGGTCCAAAAGGTCAGTCTTTTCCCTGGACTTAACGGTCAATATTTTTTCTCATTCTGCTGGGAAGATACAGTGGACTCCTTCTCCTGTGTGTGTGTGTGTGTGTGTGTGTGTGTGTGTGTGTGTGTGTGTGAATATGCATGCTCAGGCAGGGTCTCTGCTGGAGCAGCTGAGTGAGGAGCAGTGTCATGGAGCTCTCCTGCTGTCCTGTCTGCACGCCTTGGCCCTGGTCTACACCTCTCTGAAGGCCAAGAACCCTCTACGCAGAGCCAGCGCCAGGTACACACCAGTCTCACCCTAACCAGAGTCCTCCCCCTCGCACACCTCACTTCTGTAGCATTGCTGGTTGACCCTTAAATTGGTGTTGTGCTTCATTTCAGTGCCTTGAGTTCCGTCCCAGCCTGCCTGCAGGAGCAGACTGTGGACTGTCTGTCTGTCTGCCTGGCTGACTGCTTATCGCCATCAGGCTCAGACCAGTACCTTCATGTCATAGACTCCATCACTGCATGTCTAGATGGCTTCCTCCTGGGTGAGAGCCGTTCGTTCACACTATGCACCAATATGCACCAAAATGCACCAATCGTTTATCCCAGATATGTGGAGATCTTGACCAGTGACTAACCGTGCGTTTGTAAAATGCCTTCCAGGCGAGAGGAGTATCCAAAAGCTGCTTCCAGAAGGCAAGTCATGCAAACAAACTGACACCTGTACTTGAGTTCACTGCAGTTGTTATAGTGACTTCTTTTGTTGAAGCGTTTTTTACTGACTAGCTTCTGTCTTTCTCTCCTTTTGTAGTATTACAGTTCTTACAGAAGGCTTTGAGGGATTACCTCCAACTTAACATGTAAGTGACGCCCCCACCTGTATGTCTTTACCGGCGTTCACCATCAGACCTCCATGTTGACCTGTGTGTGTGTGTGTGTCTGTTGGTCCAGTGGTTTAGCGGGGCGTTACGTAGCCCAGGCCCAGCTCATGTTGGCCTGTGTGTCTGTCTGTTGGTCCAGTGGTTTAGCGGGGCGTCACGTAGCCCAGGCCCAGCTCATGTTGACCTGTGTGTGTGTGTCTGTTGGTCCAGTGGTTTAGCGGGGCGTCACGTAGCCCAGGCCCAGCTCATGCACTCGTGTCTTGCTGCTGTTAAGACCTCCATGCTGGTGGTGCAGAGATGTCAGGAGGGCATCAGCGCCGCCCTGCAGGCTGACCGCTCTCACTGTACCCTGCGGAGCACCCTCAGTGGCCTGCTGGACTGCTACACACACATCCTAACCGACGGTAAGGACACGCCTGGTGCTCAACCCTCTGCCTCTGTGCTCACACATGTACATAAAGGAGATGTCACTGTACTAGCTTTAAGTAATAATAATATAATATAATATGTTTAAGAAGCGTCCCCTGGTTGAGAACCCCTGGTCTAACACGCTCTCTCCTTGTTGTTTTCCTCTCCCCACCTCCCCGGTCCCGTCTACCAGAAGAGTTTGTCCAGACGGTGCAGAGCACGGCAGGCATGGCGGTGGTCCTGTTGATCAGGTCGTCCATGGCCAGCGGAGATGGAGTGGCTTCCTTGGTGAGTGAGTCCAGCCCGTGTGTGTGGGACCCCTCTTCAACGTCTCCTGACCTGTTGGCTGAGAGACGCCCCTGGTGGTTATACGCTCCTGTCCCACTGCCTTGTGTGTTCTGTGTGTTTCGTGTGGCTCTGGGTGTTTGTGTTGAGGTTGGCATGTGTTTGGCTGTTCCCGTGCCCAGGTGTCGGGGCTGCTGTGTGGCTCCGAGCAGAGTGCTGACACGGCCCCCCAGTGGCTGAGGCAGGGCTGTAAGGCGCTGTACGCCAGGGGCCGCCCGGCCGGGGTGTCACTCTACTTGTGTCACGGGGCCCTGGCCATGCTGAGCTGGAAAGGGGCCCTTCAGGGGCCTCAATGGGAGCAGGTGGTGCTGCTGGTGCCACACACCCTGCTGGAACTGGACACAAGGTCAGTGTTCTCACACACACACACACACACAAAATAATGTATTGTGTATTAATGTGTGTTGACTGTATGTTGTTGTTTTGTGTGCCTGTCCATACGAGTGTAGTATAAAGGAGTCCAGTACAGCCATGGTGGTGGCGCGGGTCCTTACCCTGTGGAGCAGTGCTGCCCTCGACCACCTACAGGGTCAGCAGCTGCCCTGCTCCCCCAGCCTCCAGCTCTCCCTACGAGGGGGCTCCGAGCTCCAGGCACGCCTCCTGGAGTACGTGTACGCCCACTGGGAGCACCCCCTGGACGGGGTACGCCACCAGACTCGTGCCCTCTTCCGGAACCTTCTCCTCCTCCACAAGTACGCCTCCCCCTCCATGTCGGAGCTAGCCAAAGACCCCTACGTCGGCCAGTTAACCCACAACTTACTGGGGCTGGAGTGGCACATGAGAGGGAAGTACGGTTCCCTGGGGTGCCTAGTGGAGCTCCTGGGGGCAGGCTACCTGCTGGACCTCCGGCCCCAGCTGCCCTCACACCTCCTGGGCTTGATGAACGACCAGACCCTGGCGCCATACACCAGTGACCTGACGGAGAGGCTGTTTGTCAGCCACAAAGCCCAGCTGGCTGAGGAGGGGAGTGGGGGCTGGATGGAGACGTGGCACCTGACGTGGGTGACGCCACTGCTGCAGATGCTGTGCCAGGCCCGGCTGGACCAGAGCACCTACATCCTGGACTACTTCTTACCCAAGCTGCTGCGCTGCAGCCCCTCCAGTCTGACCCACATGGTGCAGGCCCTGCAGGACACCTCACTGTGCTCTGCAGGTCAGAGAGGACTTTTTGCCCTGTCTACACACTCTGCACTTTGACTAGCTATCCAACTCCACACTGCTCACTGCTCAGGAACAAAGGGTTCCTTCATCTCTTTGGCTGGTTGCGGTATTGCAAATCGCCATGTGGAAATAGTTCGCTTTTTTCATCCTACCAAATCAGAAATTGCTGTGTAGAAATTTGTTTTCAAAAGACCTCATCAGGTTCTGTTGTGTGTGTGTGTGTGTGTGTGTGTGTGTGTGTGTGTGTGTGTGTGTGTGTGTGTGTGTGTGTGTAGGTCCTCCAGGCAGCAGGGGTGCTGTGGGGGCTCTGATTACCTGTCTGCGGGCAGCCAGGGCCCAGGGGGTGGTCCAGTCTTCAGAGGAAGGGCTGTGGGGGGGACTGGTGCCCCTCTCCCTTCTCCGACAAGCACTGGTCCACAAACATGACCAGGTGAGGAAAAGTGTGGGTGGGGGTGTGGTTGTGGGTGTGTGTGTGCGTCTAACCTCTCCGTCCTCCACCCAGGTGAGAATGGACGCCCTGGGGTTGGTATGCGAGAGCCATCGCAGCACGGAGGTTGTGACCTCACAGGAAATGGAGCTGGTTCGTCACTTCCTGCCCTCCAGTCTGAACAGCCAATCACCAGCAGTCCGGCAGCAGGCAGTCACCCTGCTCAAAAAGGTCAGAGGTCACATGAACCTTTCTTATGAAACGTCTCTACCCTCAAGATTCAGTTACGTTTCTTTGAGATGTTTTTATAGTTAGTAGGAAATATTGGGCTCACCTGCCGACTTTTGGAATATTATATATACTTTATTGGAGTGGTATACGTATACGCCGTATTAAATATGCTTCCTCCATTCTATGTCTGTCCAATGTGATGTGCAGCTGCTGTGTCGAGTGAAGGACAACAGCCAGCTGCTCCAGAAGAGGCTGGCCCAGGAGAAAGACCAACATCAGCGGGACAGAGACCAACACACTCTGGACACGTACAAGGTAGGACTCTCACAGGGCACGCTGGTTACAGAACATACGTGGACATGCTAAGAAACTGGGTGGGGAGGGGAGGGGGGGGGGGGTCCACATGGACCTTGTAATGGTTTCAGAATCCCTGACCCTGTTTGAGGGTCCTGTTTCTCGTCGGGAAATGACGTGGCGTTGGGTTGTGTTCTCAGGCATTCCTGCGCTGGATGTGTGAACGGTTGCTGGAGGTCCTCCTTCCTGGAGCCTCCTTCTCCTCCTGTCTGACCAGCCTGAGTCTGCTGGGCCTGCTGGCTACGCTCTTCACCTTCTCCACCGGTACACACACACAAACGCCTGCCTCAGCCTCCGCTCAGTCCACCACAGTACATATCACTGTTGTCCTTGCCTTCATCCTGACCTAGTAGAAATAGTAGTTGTTCAGAAAGGGGCCATGCGTCCATAAAGGCTTCTTTCTTTGACCATCCATCCTGTCCTGATTTGTGACTTGTTTTGGTCCTTTGTTTTACCCCCTGCTGTCGTCCATAACCCCTTCTTTTTGCAGAGCCTGATGTCTTTGCCTTAGGTGAGGTGGTGACCCCTGCACATGCTCAAAACGTCCTTGGCTGTGTGGCCA